>JAOUZG010008684.1:507512-531246 GCA_026289955.1 Argiope argentata | reverse complement strand
GTCTTACGTACGATAAAAACAGACTGCAAAACAGCTATCGTATAGCAAAGATACAGTAAATCGCAGCGAGCTCAATAACACAGCGTTAACAGCAAACGCAAACACAGCTCACAAATCCTATAGTCCAGCGAGACGCTTTTTATTTCAGAGCAAACTCGCAACTAACTCGATCAAATCACTATAGCAACTAACTAACTCACGCCGGCTACTCGTCCTTATATAGCCGAGAAGCGCGTGCACCTGAGTCTCGTGAAAATTCTCAAAACATCGCGCACAATCTAGCGGCTACTAGATTATTCCTTTCGCCAAACCAATCAAGCTGGCGCGAGGCTCCTCGCCAAACGTGGCCAACTTTGGCGAGTTTTCGTGCCGCTCGCCCGCTTGTAACAATAGATTTCGCTAACAGTCATAATTCTTGTAAGCTAAACTATGCAGTAATATATACTATTTCTCCTATTTAATAACCACAATGTTTTTAGACAAGCAGTAGTTTTCTTTTGACAATAAGGCATAAACATATACATCAGGAATACATTTCTTCATTCTTATTGATCAGCTAACTTTACTTTTCTTTGGCATGTGTCATCCTTTAGCAGTTTTAATTAATCTTAATTATAAATAATAAGAATATTTTCTACTGGTTCAAGTTTGAAAAGTTATAGTTTCAAATACATTTAACATTATAATGATCAAAATTTGATCTATATTATCAGCTCATATAACAGAAAATAGAATATCTGACTAAGCTAAAACCAGAAACCTTAACAATTCTCAGAAAGGATCCATAAATAAGCATTTACCAGTTTCAACATCAGTATAATTAAGAATAGGATCTAAAAGAGTAAACACTTTAACCATTGCCAAAACACTTAATTCTTCAAATAACATTTTAAATACTTAGCTTGATGCATATATATACTCCTTAAGCTTACCTGAATTTCCAAATGTTTACTAACATTTCTTGGATTAGTATTTTCAAAATTAACAGCATAAGATAAATATACTTTGCAATGCTTGCTTGTTTCAAGCAAAAATAACGAACCCAAAAACACATAAATGAACATACTTATAATATAACATACTTATTTTTAAGCTAAAATATACGGGAATAAATTGTTATTGTGTGAAATTCAATGTTTTAAGAATCCTAATTAAATATATGTAACAATTACGACCCCTTTGCTTAGAACCATACATTGCTTACTTCAATTTCAAACTATTATTCTAACTTGTATCTTAGCCATCTTGTATCATCATACAAATATATTCAGTCAGGGTCCCATATAAATAAAAATAACTTACACCAAAATGATTGTTTCAATAAACGTTAAATATTATACACAAGATGGAAAGCATTATGGATTGATTATTTCAAAATCTATGATGAGCAAAAATATTTTATTTCATTCATTGTATCTGCATGTCAATAGAAATAAAATTATATTGTTCCAAAGGTAAATTTTTTTACACGATTTTAAACATTTAGAATCATATAGGTTATAAGAATATAAATATTTCTTTCCATAACATTTTTCTCTTTTAATCTCCATTCCTGGCACCTTCTATCATGCAGTTCTTTGAACAATGTTTATTTTTCTTTTCTCTCACCTCTTAGGTGAAATTTTGGGTGACACAGTCACTGATTGCTTTGGAATAAAGGAAGTTTCAGATTCAATTGCATTGCCTCTGATTAACTTATGTCAAACAGACAAATTCTTTTTTTTTTTTTTTTTGGCATTTAATGACAAATCATTTTCTCCAACTTTTATTTTTTGCTCTCTTTCTTAGGTTACTAAACTGTTTCTTCAAATGTAAATCTATAAAAAATATCTTTTTGCAAAATAAGTTCTAACTCATCTCATTATGTTTAAACAAGAGACCAAAAGGTAAATTTTTAAAAGTGAAGAAATTAACATATTTGAAGAAGGTTTTTTCAGGTTTGTAATTTTTTTTCGTTAAAAAAGCATTTCTATATATTAAAAAAGAAATCTCATTAAAAAATCCAATTTTCAATTTTTTGGAGAATACATAAGTTTCCTTAAGAAAATACATTATAAACTGGGCATCCTATTTCACTTCAAGGGGTTAAAAAAATTAAACAATATTCCTTCATCGGAGTTCTTTTTGATTTGTTGGTCAATAAATGAACAGAATAGTAGAAAACAGCAATAATGTTCACTAACACAAAGGACACAAGTACACAGATGAAAAATATATACAACCGAGATTTAACAGCACGACATATAGCACTACACTATAACAAATAGTAAACTACAAGTCATGATTGGCAGTAATAAAAGTCATAACACACCTGGGGACAAGACAATTCTACTGGAAAGGGAATTATCGTAGCTTTACTATACGGTCTTTCCAAACAGCTAGCCATATTTCTCTACTGCCTCCTCGCTTTAGCTGTATCCAACAGCAAACACACAACTGCATGACTGGCTAGTCCTCAAAGAGCACAATGTTACTTCCACAATAAACACCAGGACTTGGCACACAGTTTAGTTCAGCAATAGTTTGTGCTCTACAGAATGTTAGTACTTCACTGGACTATTACGTCATTCCTTTCAACAACTCATTTCATGACTACAACTCTGATTCTGGTTCATTACAGCTTGAGAGTGCTGGCCTTTTATAGTTCCCAGGAGGTGTGGCAAGAAACTTTTGGACGTATCTCAGTTACCATTGGCTAAATAACTAAAATTCTCAAAGTTTCAAACAATATTTATTTTGTCACCAAATTGCCAAGCTCTGAAATCACTGATGCAGCACCCGATCAGCCTCCACAGGGCTGATCACAAAATTTTCTTTCCTATAATTGAAATAATCATGCTGGGAAGCAATAACCCTAGGTTTGTAACATTATGCTGACAGATGATGTTACAGCTTCTTTACAAAATTAGCAACCAGAAGATAAAACTCCATCCCAATTTTTAATGCAAATGAAGGAATTGATAACAATCATGCTAATGATGTTTTGAAGCAACTTTTAAGGTCATTAAAGTCGGCTTCATTAATGCCTGTGCATTTTTTCAAAATCTCATTCTTGGTCAACTTCTATTACAGACACTAATCGTAAGAGATATTGATATCATACATATTATGTTGATAAAGCTAAAACGTCTATAAAACCATGTTCTTCTATGATCTTTTTTTAAATCAAATATGACAGATATTGATGATTGTAATGGATCTAACCACTGATTTATTTACAACCACAAATCAATTTTAATAAATAACAAAATAGCTTGCTCTGGTTTCTTTTTTCTTTTTAAATGCAAAATTAACTAAGTAAATTACATGTGAACATTTTATATGCTGTAATTCATCAATTATCCATACATGTAGTCTAGACATTTAATTCTGTATTTCGTCTATGGTGTTATTTTACAGGAATTTTGTAACTGCAGAGGTCTTTTGCTAATCTGGGGTACAATTTCCAGTAAGAAATTAACTACTTATCAATATGAAAAATCTCTTGACTATTCTTAAAATGAATATTAAAACTTGAAGTCGTCTATTAATTAGGTTAACAGTAATTTTGGGTGATTCAGCTTGCCACTTCAACTGCTTTTTTGAATTTCCCTGTGTAATCAAACCTACACTCAAGCCTATAACAGTAAACTCTTACTAATCAATGTATACTTGCTAAAGGACAGTTGGTATACTGTAAACTGAGATTACTCATACTTCAAAAATCCAAAGCACTTGAAACTGAATTCCAAATTTTAGTAGAAATAGACATTATACTCCTTTCAAAAAGTCTATTTATTAATCTGATCATGGCTTGTCCATGGCAAGTGGCATAAGTAACAACAACACTTATCTGATTCACTTTATAAAGACAAAGATGGCACTCCACACATTTTGAGGTGATTTTTAGAGAACAAATATATAAATTCCAATAGTCTCATATTCAAGATTATCTATAAAAGTAAAAGCAAAACAATTTTTAAACGGAAATAGTGTTAACAAGACAATCACTAACATTTTTTCTCATTAGTTAACTTCTGATGAAAAAAAAAAATTAGTATCTATGAGATACTACCATTCACCATTTACTGAAATATAGACAATTCATAATTTATTGTAATAGCAAAACAATTATATCTGCTTACTGCCCCCCCCCAAAAAAATCTTCATTCAACCAGATAAATAAAATTGCTAACCTAGTTTTCCATCAATAATCAATATGTTTCAGGTAAATATGGTACTGTTCCCCCCCTAAAAATTCTGAAATTCACTGGCCAATTAAAATTGATTATGAAACTTTAGCTACAGATTTCTAGAAAGTATTTATTTCTTCCAATAGTACTCAATGAGCTATTATTCAAAATACCGTACAGTAGTCTTCTTAATAGATTTCATCAAGGCTTCATTGTGCATTCTCATAACAATTCATATTCTCATTTTAAACATTTATAATAAAAATTCCACATATAATGAGACTGTAGAGAGTATGTAACCCTTTTATGCATAATTATGAGCTTAAAGCTATGAAAAGTTTAAACACTCTGAAATGCCAGAAAGACAAAAAGTCTTCCTTGAATCATGATAGAGAAAAACTTGTCTTTATTGCAGCACAACACACAAGAAAAAAACTAAATGGAACTACGAGCAATATATAAAGATTACAAGAAAGAAATACACTTTACTACAACAAAAAAGAAAAAATACATATTTCAGTTTTCCATCTTATAGTACATCAGCAAACGTTATACAAATGTTGACACAATCTTTTTTTTTTTTTTTTTCAATTCTTTCCATAATGATATCTTCAGTAACTAGATTCATATAAGAAATTTGAGTATGATATTCTATAGCATTCAAATTTTGATACATATATATGCACATTTTGTTGCAGAAAGTAAATGCATTCTCACATGTAGTATGGTGGATATCTTCAATAAATGCTTGATATGTATCCCATAACTGCTGCCTTTAATAATTCTAGTTTCTTTTTAAAACAACAACAAAAAAAAGGTCATTATTCTGCTTTTTAGCTATAATATCTAAAATTAATTTTCATATCTGATAATAACTGAAAAATGATAACAATAGTCATAAATAAATATTTCTATTTACTTAATGTAAATCAAATGCGATGCGTATAAAGAGATAAACAAATCATTCAATGTGATATTCAGAAGTCTTTTCTTACAACAATATATTAATAGTATAAATAATAATAAACAACATATTACCAGCAGCTTTCAAATTGCAGCTAAGTAAAATACCAAATGCAGACCATCACACTGAATTTCTCAGTTAATTTGTTGCCAGCAGTATTAGAACATAATATCCCATTAAAAAAAAAAAACGACTATCTACATTGAAGCCATAGTTATCAGACAAACATTAAAATATGATTCCCATTAAAAAGCTGCAAATTTATAAATCATGCGAAATGGGTAAAATGTATTGTATATTGAACTATTATATTTGGAAACTATGTATACATTACAAAATCAAATTAAAAAAAAAAACTGAAATATGATACAAAATAGAAAATATTATTACTGAAATAATTATAGTACAACCTTTGAAAAAAAATTAGTTTGTAGTTATTTATTGCTATGATAGAGGTCACAATAGCCTTCTTAACTGCATTTAAATTTTTTTTTAAACAAATCATTTCAATTTTAGCCCTTTAATACAAAAATCAAAGTATTAAAATAGTTATAATGCATGTCTTCCAAAACCAAATGTCAGAAATAATATTTAATTTGACTGCAATAGGCTTTGATAATTGAATAAATTTTGCAAATTATGTTTACATCATTGAATAATATTTACAATGAATTTCATACACTCACCTATTAATTTTAAAATCTATTCTTGTAATGAAAGGATTCACAAAACTCTACATTCCAAACATTTTGATAGTGGGCAGAATGAATATAAAATTCATGT
Organism: Argiope argentata; assembly: GCA_026289955.1. Lineage (NCBI taxonomy): Eukaryota > Metazoa > Arthropoda > Arachnida > Araneae > Araneidae > Argiope > Argiope argentata. The sequence goes on along the minus strand of JAOUZG010008684.1, from coordinate 525,327 downwards.
TCAATTTTTCAGACCTGACCAGCAATTAAACTCTCTTGATACAGAACATTTACAAAAGAATTAATGTTATCATCTAAATTGTGCATTCAGTAGCAATTAAAAAAAGTTTTAGCCCATATTATTTATATTTGAAGTGTATTAAATACTAATTTTATGTCATTATAAAAACAGTGACTCAAAGCAAATACAACTAACAAGCTCTCTCATTGAAAGTAGATAATAGATTATTGAAATACAAGTAGGTGATCATTTATTCAACATTACATTCAACATACTTATCAATTTGCAATCATTCACAATCGAATGTTAACATGCTTTAAACCTGTTCTGTTTGAAACTATAATTATAAGTGGACACTGGAGTAAAAGGCTGCATAACATTATTAGATGCAGTTCTGGATATATGGATGTGTTTTGAGAACTTGAATCATTACATAATTATATGTTGAATAACAGAGAAAAATTATATGTTTTATGCCTAAGAAAGAATTAGTGAGTGAAATAATCACATTCTAATGATCCTTCAGGAATAATACCTCCTTTTAAATGGAAATGCAATTTTTGATATTTTTTCTACCAGATATTAGCAAGCATTTATGAACTAACTACATTGGCGTGCAAAACTTAAGCAACAGGAATCCACCCCCTGACTCCATGAGTAATCATCTGAGAGACATGAAATTCAGAAATGAAAGACAGCATTTTGTACTTAAAGGATGACAAAAGCATAGTTGCACAAAAATGAAATAAAACTAAAAAAGGGATTGTTGAATTCCTAGCATTGTTACACATGATTGTCTCTCCAGGAGAAAGAACAACAAGCAGATGCTTCTTAGTATGGGATATGCCATTCTCTTACTGAAATGGTCGTTTCTTGCTGTCTCCCCATACTCAGCACTAGATTGTCCAACAGCTCTTGAGGTAAGAGTGCTTATTCCTCAATTAGCATCTGTTTCACTTGTTGGGTTTTTCCCAGAGGGTGTAGTCGTGTCACAAGGCATCTTCTCAAAGTATCTCACACATGCTCTATGGAATTTAAATCAGGGGAGACTGCTGGCCAATCCATTCAAGTGATATCTTCACTTTTCAGTAGCTGCTGAACAGCAGGAGTCATATGTGGCTGTGCATTATCATCCATAAAAACAAAATCTGCTCCAAAAGCACCTCGGATTGGACGCGCAAAGGGAAGGATCACTCCTTACAATAGTGATCTCTGGTTACGGACCTCAGTTCTCCCGTACACCATAATGCTTCCCCAGACAACAACTCCATTACCACCATAACAGTCTCGTTCCGTGATGTTACTGGGATGAAACCTTGGTCGCAACCTCTCTCCAAATCAACTGGCATCAAGAATCGTTGCAGCACTAAAACGACTCTTATCCATAAAGAGGACAAGAACTTTTTCTGCAGTTTCATGGCTATCTGCTTAAAATTTATACTGTTGCTTCAGATTTGCACACCAGTATATTATTATAATATGAGCAATGATATATCTGCAAATATCTTTTGAAGCTTTATTTTAAAGCAAGCATAATGGGCTTTTTGATAATCAGAAACCTTCACTAGCAAACTATCTGGAAATTAAAAAATAAATGATTTGGTAATAAATGTAATGTACTTTTATGTTTTCACTTATATTTTGCTGAGTGATTGAATGTATTGTAATGAAGTACCTTTACTACACCATCGCACCTTTGTGAAGTACCTATACTACCATATCACAATACTCATTATCAATGACAATTTCATATTTAAAAAAAAACTGGTTATTCCTTCAGAATATTTCAGAAAAAAAACTTGATTCTGATATAATAAAAGCAGCACATGTATATGAATACAGAAAAAAAATCTTTACTTTTACATATTTTAAAAGACAATTAAATTTGGGCAACTTCTTTTGTAACTGACTATTTTAAAATCCTTAAAAAATAATATATATTAGCATCATAAGAGAAAATAACCACAACAAAACATATAAACAAATAGGACAACAGTTAGTGCTTTTAAATGAGATTGCACATAACATCAATTAAAATTCAAAGAATTTTTCTCCAAACACAGTTTTTATTTTAACAAAAAAATTTTTTTAATGAGATTAATTATGCTTGCGAGAAACAATACATACCTGCAGAAACAAGTACAGCAGCAGCATAGAGGCCAATAATATAGTCACTTAAGCGTAGGTTATTCATCCAACAAACAAAGTTGAATACCATTGTAACAAATTCTCTCTGAAATCAACAAGAGAAAAAAGGTTAATAACAAGGGTTTTTTTAAAGCTTTTTATGAAAAAGTTTTTTATTTGAATAGTATAACATAGTAGATAATAAACTTTCAGGGAAAATATTGAAACAAAACAATCATACAGGAATGCATGTCTGGAAATCAAACTGGAGAACAAAACAGGAAGAGGAAAAGAAATGATAAAATAATGGATGGAAAAACTAATTATTTAGAAATATTTTGCCCTAGGATATATATATGCACATATTAAGTTTCCCAAATATTTAAAGATCTTGCCATACAATCAGATTGTTTGTTGTTGTAACTGAAAAGCAATGATAGCTATTACAAGTTCTGATTATGTATGGGGAACAATTTAATTAATTTTTTAAAAAGCTTAAAAATGCTGAAAAGATTAATATGCATCTTGTATATGAAAAAGAATAAAGAACAATGTTTTCCTTATTCTTCCCAAAAATTGAGTTTTTTAAAAAAATGGATTTTTAAATTTCAGCTCTAATTAATTATATTCTTTTTCAAAACTAAGCTCTTTAACGATGTTTAAAAAGTGGGTTTTAAGAAGCTTAAGCACATTTTCAGCAATTTTTATGATCTTATGCACCCTAATTAATTAACTTATAGGATTATTATAAATATTTAAACACTTGCTGTTAAATGTGCCTTACAACTATTAGGTTATTTCAAACTTGTTGTCATAAATAAGTGAAAACTCACTATAATATAATCTGAAAAAACTATGCAGAGCATCATCCTTTTATCTAACCTAAACTATCGTAAAATATTGTATTATTTATTGATGATTTCTTTCAAGAACAACTTACAGTACAAATTAATTTCGTACCATGCATTCAAACTGAAATTAACCAAGCAATACTGTTTTCATTTATGTTTACATTATTTAAAAACAATTGATTTATAAAAATAATACATGAATGAAAAAAAATTACTCTGTTTGTTCATTACTTTGTCCCAAAACTATTTTAATTTCTGTAATTTCAATTTATACTAAAAATGTTTATATCCTGCATTTCAAATGTCAAAACTTGTTTAGATTTCTCACAAAAGATCAAATCCCTTAAAATTGATATATTCTGCTATTCCTACTGTTTCTTTTAAAATGCTATCTCATATCTTATAGAAAAAAAACAAGATTTTGAGTATATACTAAAATGTAGATATATAAAAAGCAACACAGATCCCTTATTTAAAAAAAAATCTGCACAATTAACATTAATTGTCACAAAATTTTAAAATAATTTTAATCAGTAATTCTTTGCACTTTTACAATCATAAACAATACTTAAAAATTGATATTTTGGATTTATAGGATTGCTTGATGGGCAATGGGGGAAAAAATATTCACTATAAACTTAAATGATAATTAAATAATACTGAAAGGGAGAAAACATACACTACTTGAGTATATCTTGATTAGTTAAGATTTCTTTACAATAAAACTTTTCATCTCAAATAATGCACATAGTAAAATATATGTCATTCTCAATCCATGATTATTTTTCAAAACTGCCAAAAATTTGGCAGATTATAATTGGCAAAATCCTATTTAAGGAGCCTTTTGCCAAGTATAGACCTAATTTCTCCCTTAAAATCTCCCTCCCCCCTTTTACTTCCTAACAAAATACTATTTTGATTTTTCTCGAATCTTCTTAAGCTTATTTCCCTTCTTTACCAAATTCAGAAAAAATTATCAATTAACACTAACTTCCCAAACTCAGTTTTGTAAAATAGTTTGTTCACTTTTGATAAGAATCTCATTTGCCCAGATGATATATTGAGAAGAATTATTGTTCCAGTCTGGAGATTCATTGCAATAATATGCAGAAAAATACCTTTTGGAAGAAATGAAGTATTTATTGCATATTGCATTCTTTTGCAATTTAAATGTTATTCATTCACATACTTATTTTTAAAAATTTCAAGCTAAAATAATAAGGAAAAATTAGTCTGATTACAGATAAGATATTTTTTTTCTTCTGAATATGGGATTAATTTGAGTTGCCAGACTTGGCAAATTTGGGCTAGATTTTTATTTTACTAATTTGCTTATGAATCACAATTAGACAACCTATTTTTCAACAGTAAGTAAATAGAACAGTAAGACTTACAAATACATTTATTTATATGTTTATTCATATATTGAAGTATATGAAAATAAAACTTCTTTAATGCACCACTCATTAGCTTATTTTCTTTATATTCACATAAATTTTTAAGTAAAAAATATCCTCATAATATTGCTGATATTTTAAAATATACTATTAACTTTAAATTTCCAACTCATTTGTCCTTCCTTTTAGTGAAAGTTCAAAAATGGTCATATCCATTTATTCATAGAATAGAGATAAACAAAGAGAGAGATTTTTAAATCAGATTATACAAAATCATAATAGTTTCACATAGAATGGTTAATAGTCAATTGATGGATAGAATGGGAAAATTTTCTAGCATGCAGTATATTTAGTTTCATGTGATATAATTAGAATCCAAAATTAAATAAGTTGAAAAACATTCTTTTCTTTATTCAAAATAAAAAACTTTTAAGCATACACTAGAAAATTCATCAAAAACGAAGCATGTTGTGAAACAACAATTACTTCAATGACAGCAACTATCTTAAATTTTAAATACTGTAATAAATTTATTATAAACAGAACTATATATCCCATGATAAGAATTAATTTTTATGTCTTATGTCCTCAGAAAAAAGTTCATGAATATATATATATATATATATATATATATATATATATATATGGATCTCGAAATGCGTTGCTAAGCGCAAAACTGGAGAACGTTTTGACCAATTTGGCAAATTTTTAAAAAATATTTTCGTTAAGACACGAGGATGATTCTTATGGAGAGAAGAAATGAAAAAACTGCGAGGAAAATAGTTAAAACAACACTTTTCTTACTTTCCCACCAAAAATCTTCATTTTCTTCCTCCCACACCAACTAAGATAGCAGGAAGTAATAAATTAGTTGATTAGAAAGAAATATGTGAAGTCAGTTGGTTTTCATTTATAGATAACGGGATGTTAATAAAGAAAATAATTGCTTTTATTATTAGTCGGTATGGATAGTTAATCTATGCCTCCTCAAAATAAAGTTTGGGTAGGGAAGAAAAAAAAAGAGAAAAAAGGGTTAGTAGAAAGAAAAGTAGTGAAGAAAAAAAGGATAGGGAAAAAAAGAAAAGAAAAGGAGGGTGTGTGTGTTGCCCTTATTTCCTCTGTGTGTAGCAATTTCCAAGCTGTTTTTAAACTTTCGTCTCTCTTGAAAACCAATTGTGTCTTTATTTGTTTAGTTTGTTTACATTTACGAAAATTTGAATCTCATTCTATAAAAACGTAGAATTTTAAACCTTTCCTTCCACCGTTTGGTATAAAAATATTTTGGTGAAAAACTGTTATGAGACCATCTATATAAAATATTATATGAAAATTTTAGCGAGCATTAATACTGACGAACCGACTGGTCGCCAAAGGCAGCTAGTATATACATATATATATGAGTACTATCTTAAGAATAATTATTGCACATTTTTTTTTCTTTAAAATCTATTCAATCATTTGGTGCATATAGTTAATAAGACTTTATAAAATTTTAAAATTAATATTGTCTGACTATAAGCAAGATAATTAACTAAAATGTATGGTAAAAATTTAATTGTACCATAATATTAAATGCCTAAATTAAGAAATAATTATATTATTAATAATTTATAATTTTTCAAACATTTAATTACTGTTATTTCTTTCATTAAATTAAAATAGAATAAGGTTTTATTATTTTTACATATTCAATGTTAGATCATTTTTTATCTTCTGAATCTATTGCAGAATATGTTTTCTTTATCAGCATTCTCATTGAAATTTATAATCTTTACCTTAAAATATTAATTAATTTCTGCATTCAACCTGACTTCATTGGTTCTTGTACTTAATCTGTATTCTCTTAAATGTTATATTAAATTATTTAACAGTAGCCTTCTTCCATTAGATCAAGCATCTTATAACTTTGAAAGTGTTTGATTGAATATTATTCCAAGTTCATACATATATTTAAATGGAACAATTTCCATTTGAATGAGACACTTAATTTTAAAAAAATGTATCATGTGAATAAAGCATTTGAATCTTAAGACATTAAATGCTTACGAAATATCAAAAAAAATTAATGATGGATTTTCTTTTCTCTGAAGAAAGTATAAATGATAAAGGAGAAGTAAATGAGCCTTACATCAAACATCAGCTCCAAATATTGTCTGGAAATGTAGGTACCGTCTTCAAAAGTAAGACCAGACTCATTGGACAGACGAGAAGCATGCACTAGCCACACTTCGAAAAATCCCAGCTTGATGCAAAGAAGTTGGTCATCCTGATGGAGTTCTTGGAAGGAAGGGATCCTCTTGGCAAATTCCACCACTTGTGGGATGGAAGGAGATAGCAGAGAAGCAAACTGCTGCCAGACCATCACCTTCTGCACACCCACACTCTGCTGACCATTAATGCCAGACTGCAAGACAAATCAAATTTTTTTTAAAAAAAGGAATGGGGATCAAAGCTATTGATGCTGAGAAACTATTTTAGAGCTATCAATACAATGGATTGAGGTATCAGCATTGGGAAAAGTATTATAGCTTTAACAATTTTGTTCATATGATCTACAGCAAGATTTCTATAAATTCACACAAAATACATAGAACTTCAGGTGTCTATAGATGTTATACATAGAAAATAATTTCAAAAATAAGATAATCTAAATTTATGTTTAATATTTCTACTGTCCAATAAATTAAATGGAGTAATATGGCATGTTTCATTTAAATATTTAAAGGGAAAAATTTTAGTATGACATTAAAAAAATATTACAAAAATGATCTTTTCTTTCAATCAGATTTATAAATTTTACAGGTTAAAGGTTTCCTTTCAAATAGTTATTAGATTTAAATATCATTTGGATAAATATAAAAGACAGTATATATCTTGCAACTTTTTTCTAACCTAATACAAGATAATATGTTTTAGGTTAGATTTCATAGTTTAGTGATGAAAAATTAAATATATATTTCACCTTTGTAATCAGAAGGCGAGTTAAATAACTATTTTGGTCCTGATTTTTAATTTTGCTAGCAATACCTATTTCATCCACATAAGCTCATCACATTTATGAATATTTCTTTCCAATTAGGCATATAATGTTAATATAGGATTAAATACAATATTTCTAGATAAGCTGTATTAACTCACTTATGGTTTCCTTTCATAATGAAAAAAATAAAATGTGATAATTGAGGTTAAAAAATAATAGTAGATTTCTTATAGTCAGCAGTGGTAGAAAGATATGCTTTGAAGTTAAGAAAAATTCTAAAATTGTATTTGTTCTCAAGCATACAATTTACATACCACTAAAATTAAAAATAACAATTATTTAATATTTGAATAGTGATGGACATTGCAACATTGTATTCCACAGTCAAATATATTATTACATTATAACAACAAAACTTGCAATAAAGAATGTGTAATGAATATTCATTTGAATTGAAATAAACAGATATTTAAAAATTCCCTGAGCAGATTTAAAATGCAGATGTTAATAAGTTTGTTATAAATTAAGAGTTTTAAATGTGGGTAGAAATAAAGAAACTGCACTTTTCCTATGCTCTCAAAACACTATTTTTCTTTTGTTTGATCATTTTTTCATAAATACCAAAATTAAAATGTAAGAATTTAAAAAGAAACTGCTAATAATATAACTGCATACAATAAATATACTGAAATATATTTGTAAACTTGTATGGAGAGGAGACATTTGGATAAATAAATTTATTTATGAAAATGCAGAAATTTATATTAAGAAAAAGTTATGCACATTCAATTTTGGATTTTTTTTCTTAAGACACATTTTTATATGAAAATTTAATTTTAGTTCAAAAATGCACTCATAGATGCTTAACCCTTTTTTTAAAGTTTCAGAATTCATTTAAAATTAAATTATTGTCAAACACCTGAGATCTAGTACAGCTGAAAAAAATTTTTTTTAGGTATGTCCTTACTACATTTTGTTAAGACTTCATAAAATAGGAAATTAGAATACCAGGATGCAGAAATAATCTCAATGCATAAACAGTAGCAAATAAAAAAAAATCTGTACTTTTCTATTGAACAATATCAAAATATGTGCATTTTCTTCAAACAGGGCAATGTTAAATTTCCAAGATACAGAAAACTAGATATTTCAAGATATAAAATAATGGCATTTAAGAGCATTTGGCTATATTGTGACATTATAGGTCTATGTAAAAGTATCAACACATGGGTGCTTAAACAATACTGGGAAGAGCAAATACAGGATTGGGAAGAGCAAATATGGGTTTATGAAAATACGAGATTAAAATTCTACAATTTTATAAATCAAACTTACAAACACGACTGGCTTCCTGCATAGACCTTGTGTCTTTGCCTGGGTATAGGCACAGTGTGTGAGATGTGCTTGTGTAATAGATACAATCATGTCATACATAATGGTTTCCTCTAGTTGCTGTAAGACAGAAATTTTTCTTCGGAGGCACTCCGCCCCTCTACCATTGTGCACAGCTGGGAGGAAAAAATCTTCAAATTAAAAAATAATAATAATAACAGATATATCAAATTCAGAGAAGTATTTAATATGGAATTTCACACTAAAAGAAAATCCTCAAAGGATTACAAGACAGATTTACGGGGGTCAAGAAGCCCCAAAGTAATATTTTTTTATTATTTTGGATTAATAATGTAACAAATGTCAAAAGATTCCCTTCCCAGCCCATATGATACTCCTTTATAGTGAACTCCTTCTGCAGTAAATTCCAATAATTCAGAATAATAGAATGCTAAAATTTCTTTTAGAAACATTGGGAAAATTATCTAACTCCCTAAAAAAAACACCAGCAATTATTCTTAAGACTGCCTATCACAACATTAGAATGTGATGTTACCTAATGAAAAAATATACCTTGAATTTTCTTCATTTGCTATTGGTTTCTTTTCCTCCATTTATATACAATTAAGTTCAATGGAAAGATAAAATAAAAATACAGTCTTAGACCAAAGGAGACTTATCTGACTTCTGGAAGTTTTGTTTAAATATTTAAAAATCACATAACTATTTTGGTATTTAAATAATTTCAGGGAGTAAAATTCTACCATATGTAAGGTAAAAACAGCAAGATAGAAATTTCATTTCAATGTCTTATTTCTGATGCATGTTTCATATTTTTTGTTTAATTCTTTAAGCTTAGTTTTGGTTATATATATATATACACATAGATAGATAGATAGATAGATATGGATATATATAGATATAGATAGATAGATAGATACACTCTTTTCTCCTTATGTTATTTTCAAACCATCCATTTGTTATCCCTCTGTCTTCTGATTATCACAGTTATTATTCTAGTCTATTGCTATAGTTATTATTCTTCACTTAAATCTCCCCTATATTTTATTTTTATTTATTTGAATAACATGATAGATGTGGATATCTGGACAATAACAATTCACAATTGCTTTTGCTAGTACTTTTATACCACTAGCTTATGTATCACACAGAAAGAAAAAAAAACACCTCATTCAGCATAAATATTCTATCTATATGTGTAAAAGAATGCACTTCATTTTTCTTATTAAATCTTTTTAAATGTTAAAGGGGGAAAATTGCCCATTTATTTTAAAATAATGAATGAAGTTGTTTTTTAAAATATTTAGAAAAATAATAAATATATTTAAAAATTATAATTAAAAAATGTATTAGTAATGTAGTTCCCTACTGAAAGTTGAAAAAAAAATCTTATTGTTTCTTTTATCAATCTAAATTTATTAGTTCATATTTATATAGTTGGAACTTGTCTAAAGCCAAATGCTAAGATAAAAAGAGGAAACTTAACAACAAGAACATTTTCTAAAGATATATTTTAGTGGGAAATCATTTTTATTGAAATAGAAAAGAGTGTGTATAGTTGCCACAAGAATAAGTTGAAACAAACATTACATAATAAGTTTTTAAATATTTAATCTGAATCTTCGTTTACATGAGTTTTATGATGGGTCGGTCCTATTATGCTAGTGAAGTGGTTTGTGAGATGATGAGAACAAGTGTGCTATTTTAACTAAAGATCGGGGAAGGGGGGGAATTCTGCAAGTTATGATTTAAGTAAATTGATCTTTTCAAAAATATTTATACTTATTTTCTTGTCTATGTATCAAAAAACTTCAAAACTAAGATTAACATTGTCATAATATTTTTGATAACAGATCTATGTGCAGCAATATCCAATTTTATGAAATATAAAAAAAAGCGCCACTAATAACTGTGAAATATTTTTCACCACTATTAAAACTATATTCATTTTAAAAAATTTATACAAGATTCATCTGAAAACTCTTAGATATCTACAAAATACATCTTACAAATCTAAAAAAAAATTATTGCACAACAGGTAGTAATATTACAAAAAAAAAACCCCATTATATCATTTCTTTAATAACTATTCAATTCCTTGAAAAAAATTACAAGCATAAGTAAATAAATCATGGATATAAAAATTATAGCAATCTTATAAAATATGTAAATGCAAGCTCTTTAGTCATCTACTTTTCTACTGTTGGCAATTACTTCTTGCCTTCGTTATAAAAGCAAGTAATTCATAACTATATTCGCTTAAAATTTTATCTAATAAAAATCTAAAATTTCAGTATTTTAAAAAAATTAGTCCATTCAATTCAAAAATTAATTTTTCTAAATCTTAAATCAAAATAATTGAATGTTAAAAGAATTAAATAAAAGTATGAATTTAAGAACAATACTAAATTAGAGCATTCATTGAAATTATATATGATATAGTTTTAAAAAGTAAGTCAACTATTTAAAAATGTTATAAACAATAAGTTATAATAACAAAAATTGATTTGTGAAATACTCACTGTTTTGGGGAATTATAATTTTGAAACATTTCTTCTAAAATTTTGGTAATGAATCTACAAGTAGTTTTATCAAAATTTTCATTAAACTGGAATTTATAATCTATGACTGGATGTTGCAGTCCTGCAATGAAAGAAAAGAGCATTTTTGAACAAAACTTTATTAATAATTCCAAATTAATAGTATCTCTTCTAAGCTGGCATAAGATTATGTAAGTTAACCAAAAGAAAGAAAAAAAGGTTCCAATATGAAAAAGATTAAAGTAGTTGCTAACATAAAATGTAAATGGGATACAAGAACGTCATTTAAGTAATTTCAAAATGATTCAAGTATTACCAAACTGCAGATTAGTAGACATCATATTCTAATTCATTTGATTACTTCTTAGACTTTATAATCTTAAAACAACTTTGTTACTGACAAAACTATCTTCATTTGCAAGAAAAATAAGACTAGTAGCCAAATCAGAGTTATACGAGAATTGCCATACTTCGTATATGAAGTTTTGCTTTAAGTCCTGAATTTGACACAGAGATATTTATTCCAGATTCAAATTGGTGTTAATCTTTTGGAACATGTGATCTGCTTATAATTAAACCATTAACTTATGTGTTTTGACATTGAATTTTACATGTAGAATCATTCTTGTTCTAAAATATTGTTTCACGCCTTGAAGGGAAGCTAATTTTTAAATGTCTCATTGTTTCTATTGTCGTAACACCTATAAAAGTGAATGAACATTGCCAATGATTGCATTGAAACAACTAGCCTCCCTCTGAGGAGAAACTTCTTGCTAGATTTTTTATGTTTTGAAGTAATATTTTTATAGCCATTTATATTGACTAATTATTTATTAAAACTTTTAAAATTTTCTTGGCATAGCCATTTTGTAATAACTGATTTTCTATATTGATAGTAAAATTAATTCAGTTATGTCATTCTAATCACCATCAAAATATACATTATGCACAACTAAGAAAACACGCTTTTATGCATTTAGAAACAAAAGTATAGATAATAATCAGGAAAATTTTATGTTTAGTATTCAATTAAAAAATATTATAGGGATAATGTTTAAAAATAATTGAATGCCAATTACTTTAAAAAAAAAGAGGAAGTTACAATAAAATTTAATTAAAATATATTATGTAATACAGTCAAAATTTTAATAGTTTCAAGAAAATTAAGTAAAAATAAAAACAAACATTTATTAGCAAAATATTAAAAATTAACTATTTTTAAAATTTAGATATTCCTTAATTCTTACAGAAATATTTATTTTCATTCAATTTTCTCATTTTAACTGAATTTCTGTCTTCTCCTTTATTGACATTTTTTAAACATTTAGATATATCATTCTAATCCTCATCAGAATATAAATTACAATTATTAAATTAAATTTTAACAAAATACTTCTTGAAATTTTACATGTGATATTAGTTTCTTATCAGAAGAACAGTGTCCTAATATTTACAAACATGCATATACATTTCATTCTTCAAGATTGGGACCTTAACATTATATTCAATTCCCAGAGTTTTTTCTGATCATTCATTTTTTCTGATTTTCTCAACCATGCAATTAGTACAGACCCTCTCCTGGTTTAATAATCAATTAATTGGTAAGAAAATGAAACTTTGTACTCCTTTTCCACCCATATTCAACTAGAGAAGTTCCAACCATAAAATCAATCAAAATTTATATGCTTTTTACAGCATATGCCAGTGTAATTATAATCTAATCAAAATTATAAATCATGTTAACATATGTATAACGTTTTACCCAAGGAATTTATATTTGAATGGAGAGTTGTTGTGTTATTGGAAAACTATGATCAGTGAAGCTCTGCAGAAATTTTTTCAAAATCAACCTATGAAAATCAATGCAAAAGGTAGTCTTAATGCTTTTATACTGATATGTTGGAATCTAATGTTTTAACATTATTGGGGAGGGGGGAGAACGCAGCAAAGTATACATTTTTTGTTGGAAGAGAACTTGTAATGAATTTCTTCTCTTACAAACAAACTTTAATGTTTAAGTATTAGACAAAAAATTTTGTCTATACTGTTTTTTAATGACTATCACTAAGTACAGGTCAAAATAATCAGATAAAAAATGTCAAACCGTAAGCTTGAACACAATTATTTAAAAAATTAGCAAATTTATGCTGATATCATTAATTTATTCTCAATTGCAACTTTCAGTTTTCGAATGGAATTCTTATCATTTGCTGGAAATTAATTTAATGTTTTGGAATATGATCTAGTATTTGCAGCAAGTCTGCTTTATAGGAAAGAAAATATTATTAAAAGCTTTAATGTGTCAGGCATATTTATGCTGCTAAAGCTTATGCTCTGTAGTATGACCAACTTAATATTATATATTATGAGTAGACTTGATATTCTTAAATATAATTTTCCATTAAACTTTGTTTTATCATGAGAAGAGGTATGATCATTTTAACATTTATTCTAAAGCTTGCTTGATCACATAAATGAAAAATATGTTTTAGAAAAGGAAATTATTGAAAAAATACCCTCCTAAAAAATTAGTCTTGTTAAAAAAATCAAAACTTATCTAATAAAAAAAAACTTTTTTTTTTTCAAGATTGCATGTTGTTTTCCTTTTTTTTTTTTCCTCCACACATTTATAAATAATTCTCAATCAATATCTAATATGATTTTACAAACTGCATGTCATTTTGAATTATTTACCATCAAGTTAGGCTTGAGTGCATATATTAGGCAAACATAATCAAATTCTAGCTATGACTAATATGACATCTTCATTAATTTTTTTGGTTATTAATACATAAGCACTAATTTTATAAAAAAATATTAATAAATGAATAATTAATAAAGGAAAATTGAAATTCTTCAGAAATCTATATAGAATTGACATTTGTATTATAAGAAAATGGAAGGAAGTATAAATAAATGTTCTAAAAGCTGCAATGTTTTATGTGATATACAAAATATATTAAAATTTTCAGCATTTTATATTATAAAGGTTCAAAAAGATTTTTTCACAAAATTACATGATATGGTTTCATTTTTAGAACTCCTAAAAGTTAACTTTTTACCTTAATAATACGCATATACAGTGGGATGAAAAATGAATGTTTTATGCAGTTTGAAATTTAATAACAAAAAAAATCAGAATTTAAAGCATTTAAACTTCACAGAAAGTTGTTAACATTTACAAAACTACCATAAGCTATTGTAATTTCAAGTTTTTTTATAATATTTGTTTTGAATGAAAGAAAAAAATGATACTTGTGCATCAGTCACATGTCAATAAGTCACAACCTTAGAGTCAAGGTTACAATTAATGATTAATCATAAAAAATGCCTTGTTAATCTATAAATTACGTTCACCAATAATATATGGTTATGCTTAAAGTTTAGCAATGGCTTGCAGTTAAGCCAAAAGTTTGGAAGTAGCATACAAATTAATTCACAAATCCCCAAAAGTTATTTTTCTATCAACAGAACATTAAATATCCATGTATGAGAACTAATGCAATTACTTAATTTCTGTAGAGAGAAAAATAAATTTAACATGAAAATAAATAGATTCTAAAAAACATTTAATAGATAACAAAAAATTGCTAATACCATTTGACTTCATGCCCACATTAAAACTGATTGATTCCTTAACAAAGATAGCAAATCAAATAAATTATTAAAAATAAGAATTTTCAGCCACCCATGGAAATAATGGGTTTATTCAGGATTAGATTAAATTAATCTTGAGATTTATATACATCACTTTAAAGAAAAAGTAAATATATTAATAGATAATCCGGATTCAACATCATTAAAACCAAAATTCTGAAATATTACTTTGAATACAATTGTATTTAAAAATATTTTATGTTACAATACTTATTCTTTAACTGAAAATCAATATTAAGAGAAATATTTTATTATTTCCTTAAAGCATCATAAAATACCTAGCACTGAAAAAAAGCTCGTTTTTTTATAAGTAATTTTTACAAACAAAAAAAATCTACGATATTACTTACAATTGTCCTCAAGTGTAGAAGTATACAGGCTAAAGAACAACAAACGGATTTGAAATTGAAACTTATTTTAGGAGCACTACATTCGACTTTAAAAAATAAAAAAAAAATTAGCTGGTTAATTTTAATATATATACATTCAGTCAGTTTTGTACTAAAGGGTTTTTCTTTTCCCTTTAATAAAAATGTCAAGAAAAAGAATCAGTTGATCATCAACATGGCTGAATAATAGTTATTTAATTTATTTTTGTTTAGTCGATATGAGTGCAGGTCAAAAATGTACTGTAAGAATTTAATATATATGTACTTAGTTTCTAGAAAGAAAAAAAAGATATAACTCGATCCTTAACTTCTTACTTAAAAAAAACTAAAACAAAAAGCTAAGTAGAATAATGACCAGACAAAAAAGTAAAATCAAGATATTCAATGGGAAGAGGTGGAAGGGGAGGGAGATAGGTAACCGGTTCTTTTTTGAAGTACCTGTTTGAAGTGTTTGTTCCAACAGGCAAGCTAAAATATAAGGCATGTAATAAATGAAAACACCTAACTTTACAGATATTATTCTTCAACTCAAATCTCGAGAATTTTTATACAAAAATATAAGCACAAAAAATATAATTTATTTACATTTAATTCCACAGCAATTTTGGCATAGTTTCTAGTACGATGAAGTGGCATATAAAACGAAAACAATCGGCTCTTGAATAGAGTTGAAGTAAAACCTTACTGACTGAGGGTTCTTCATTATTAGTCACAAAAAAAAAAAGAAAAAGTAAGGATAACGAATATTTAATATATTGTAATCCAATATAAAAAAGTTACCTATGATTACAATCGTTGCTTTAATAAAAAATGTCTAATATGCATTTTAGCTACGTGTCATGGTTTTATTCATTTATTTATTTTACAAATTGGTATCGTGTATAAGTAAGGAAAACAGATTTTTATAGCTTTTAAGTGTTAAAAGAACTAAACACTAAAAGTTAATATTATTTGATAGTATAAATAATAATTATATATAACTAGCTTTTACCCGGGACATAGTAAGAGTTGAAATTTTGGTGTGTATGTATGAGAAATGGCGGTCTGATCACAAAGTTGAAATGACGATTATTTTAGGATCGGTTATTACGTAACCTACATCAAAAAGTCACAAATACCAGTGATCAATACTTTTGAGATACTGCACAATCCATGAAAAATAAATGCCATTGCCTATGATAGGTTGGACTTCTTTTTCCTTATGCTTTAGCTGGGTATAATGGAATGGCCTTCACGCCTTGGGTGACCCTACCAGGAGAGTAATCCCCCATTCCACCCAAGACCACCGCCCCTACCACGGTGAGGCAGCTTTTTGTAGTACATGAGGCATACTTTTTTTAGGCTAGAGATCTCGCTCATGAGTGCACCACCATCACACTCGCTGACGCTAACGCATTGGCGAGACACATAATCATGACTCATACGTTTAAAAAACCCCTGATTACTGAATATGATAGCCCCAGAGATATTACATCTACATTAGCAAGGCTTAGAACCAACCACTATAGAGGCATGAAAATCCATCCAGACAAATCAAGATCATATGTTCTTTGTAAACATTGCCCTGATGTCCAGCTCACTCCTGGTCACATGTTGGAATGCCCAGCGGTGACCACGAGAATTTTGAAGTTGGGAATGGTTCCGATGAGGAGCGCTTTACGGGAGATTCTGTACAGTCCTGCTGCACCGCTGCTCGCAGCGGCTGTGATCAGGACTTTCGGTATAATTTGATGTCACTGCAGATCCATGAACACGAGAACAACAACAACAACATCAATATTTTTCAAAAAAAAGGTGTGATTCAAATCCTTGACAAGTTCTTACTAGGAATGACGAATATTTTAGAAACGGCTATTAAGTAACCAATATCAAAAAGTCACAAATCTCAGTGACCAATACTTTTCAAAAATGGGTGTGATTCAAATCACTGACATGTTCTTATTGGTTGATATTTTGATTTTAGGTCTTGGATCACGATAGAAAGAAACAATCGATACGATCCGTCCAATGGACGCTCTCAAAGCAGGTTTCAGTCATGCATTGGGAAAATCCCTTGCCCACTGATGCTCTTTCCTGGAAGAGACATCCCACAAATAGTTGTGGCAGGCGGCGGGACCTTTGATCACAGGCAGAGAGCTTCTGATTTCACTCACAAAGAGTCAACTCTCAACATTGCTGGAGGCTATATGCAGCTTGTCTCATTGTACGAAGACTAGATTTCCCCCGCATTTATCTTCACAGAAAAATATTAATTTGTGTTTTAAAACCAGTCTGTGCTGATATTCAATACTTCAAACAAACTTCATATGGATTTATATCATTCTTAACTGGATATAAACACCATAATTACTAAATTGCCTCGATTGACACGATTTGATATTTGCATAATTAAAATTTCTGTTTCTGGGTAGCATGAGAATTCCGCTGCTCTGAAGGATTTTCCAGTTTTTAAAGACATAATTAGGGTTTATTTTAAAGCTGTTTTAAAAATAAAAGAATTTTTTTATTAAGTGCCAATGAT
>JAOUZG010008684.1:484323-507412 GCA_026289955.1 Argiope argentata | reverse complement strand
TCAGGAAACAATTTATGTTCACATTTAAAATATTTATTTACTCTTTTTGCTTTAAAATGATTTTATTTAAAATATTTTTAATTGAAAAGAACTGAAATAAATTAACAATTAAAATAGTATTTCTTATGATTCTTTTTATTCTCTTCTTCAAGGTGTTTTAAGGGTATATAAGAGAACTAATATCATTCGACTCAAAATTATAATCTCATAAATTTGCAAAAACGTCATTTCAAGAAAATATTAGTAATTTGTACGGAATCTTGTTCAATCTAAACTAAAGATTTTAACTTCTTGGCATACGAATTTCTTTTACTTAAATTATTAGTTTAATTAGATGACGCATACTATCTTAAATATATATCGTTATCTTGATTCTTATAATAATATAACGAGCATTTGAAATGTTGAAGCATTTCTAGGGGATTTTTGCATTTTTAAATGCGTAATTCTGTTCACTTAGTTGCAAGCTTAAAACTGAAAATTCAATAATTCGAAGCGCGTGTTAAACACGACAATGCTTGCGAAGGGGTTAAAAAATAAAATATAAATTTCTGAAAGTAGAGGAAGATAAACTACTGTATGACACCAGTCTTTCGATTATAAGTCATTCGTACTTTAAATTCTATTGTTTACATATTTTTTTAGTGAACTTATATTTTATCTTTTTAGAGAAAGTTTTTATAATAAAAGAAATGCATAGAAACTAATTTTAAAAATCATAAATTTCCTTAATTATAAAATATTGATTATCAAAACAAAAATACCTACAAATTAACATTCTTATACATTCAAATATTTGCATTATTAAGAAATATATTGCATTTTTAAGAAATCTCTTTTGTATAATTTTTAGCCGTGTTTCATAGAACACGTTTTAAAAGATCGGTATTGTGTAGAAATAATATAGATAAATTCATGTTTGTGTCTCTCAAAAACTATATACTTTTAGGAATTAAAAATAATAATATTTTGTGCAAATGGAATGGCTCGAAATTTTATATTCTAAACTTATAGCTGATAAAAATGTCTTAAAAATATTTTATATTGAAAATAAAAATTTATAATGTTATGATTTAAAAGGAGACAGTTTATACCGATTTTAAAAAAAAACTATACCTGGAACATCATTACAGAGCCAAATATCAAATTTGCTGAATATTTTTTTTTGATAATTGCGTTTCTAAATAAGAGAGAAGGGAGAAAAAATTTGCTTGAAGTTTATTAATATCTTCTCAACGCGAAATTTATAATATTGGACATTGCTACCTTCAATGAAATTTCTACCTTAAGAAATTGTTTTGAAGAAAGACTAAAATTAATTTTTAAATTAAATAAACTTCATTTTTGGTGAACTGATGCTTTCTTAAATGATGTAGACGAAAATAAAAAATTTAAAATCAATTTTCTTCAAAACATGTCAATTTTTTCTATTAGAATCAAGATTTAAAATGTGAAGGCATTAGAAAAGTATTATTTAATCTTTAGGTTGCGGGAACCGAAATTCGGAAAAGTTACTTTGAATGCGGGCATTCAGTGAAAAAAGATAACTGCTTTCCCCTCCCCCGTGGTGTTAATTGGTCATCTGTCCTCTCCGTTTTAACCAGGTTGTTTTTTGGCGATTTTACTGCTTCTGGCCCCTAGACAATTGTTCACCTGATCCGTAACAATTGTTCACCTGATCAGAGAGTTTTCATAATAAAGGAAAATTTACGAAACGAATTTCAATGACTCAGTCGTATTACCTATTAATCTGCAATCTTCCTTCTAGATTAAGAATATTACAAGGCACAGTTGGAAGTTAGCATACTTATTTAGACATGCACCCATCAGGAAAAAATCCATTAAGCCTGATGGGTGGAATTCGAATACGAAATGGTTTTAAAACTTGTCACTAAAGCACATCTGAAATGTTAAGCCCAGATCACTTCTGAATTGCCTTCCTTTCATTATTTATCTACTTCAAGGCTGAGTTTCAAGCTCTTTGCCATCCCCAGTTTTACTTTTAGTTGCGAGAGGAAACTAAAAGGATTAAAATAAAATTTTCTAAGCATATTTCAAAGTATCGTGTCAGAACATCATTTCTTGAACGGCCAAGCAGCATGTGCCGTTTCAAGTGAAATTCTATTTTTATTCATTTTAATGGTTTCATTGAGTTAGTGACTTGAGTATTAAAAGATCAAAAAAACTTTGTCTTGCATTTATTGTTTAATAAAATAACACATTTCCTATTTATTTCATTTCATTTAATCAAGTTCTCAAAATAACATTTTCCTAGATTTTATTTGCTGTAGGAATTAACTTATTTCTTTAATCAGAACGTTTATAAATTCAATGACAACGCGTTATTAAAAACGGATTTTCGGAGATGTTCGAGCAGATAATAAAATTGGAAAGTGCTCGAGACGTGTTGGTGCGTTATTGTTATAGGTGCTCTATAGAAAAATTTCAAATTTTTGGTTAGTAAATTTTCTTTTCTTTTTTTTCTGTAGTTAACTTCTGGACATTTGGTAAGCTTTTTTTACTTTATTTCTAGTGCTGACATTTATTTATTCAACAGCTGCAAAATAAATCTATAAAACTGAGTGATTCAACTTTTATCGTTTCCGACTCTCCTGCCAAAAATGAATCTTCACTAACTCAGGAACAATCAAAACTCAAAATGTATCAGTCAGCTAACATGAACTATTTCAAGGGTGGTAAACCCACCAATGAGTTTATTATTCGTATTGGCCAAAGGCAATATGAAGCGATTAATATAACTGTGTCCAATAAAGATCCTCATTTAAAATCCCTAGACTGAATCCTTTTCTTACCCATGCTTACATTAAACAGCAAATAAATAGGCATAGTAGTATTTCAAACCTAAAATTTACTAGGCTAGGAAAAATAATATTCACAACTTCGGATCCCGTTTGTGCTGCCCAAATTTTAAGCCTAGATAAAATACTGGACATCCCCGTTTCTACCGGTATTACTTGGAAAAATGTCACCGAAAGAATTTTACTTTTAATAATAATGTAGAAATTATTAAGAGGAGAAGATTTACAAAATCCAACTCAACCCGTGACTCTTTTCCTGTCCCCGTCACAATACTTGACACTACTTTACCTGAATCTGTTAAAATTTCTGTTAATCAAACCAAAAAATCCAGAAGTTTATAGACGAACCCCAGGGGTCATAACTTCTGAATGAGGGTCATTGCAAAAGTCCTGAAAAGTGCATAAATTGTCAAGGTCCAAATTCAGCGACAGCAAAATCTTGTCCCCACTACATCAGGGAACAAAAGATTTTAGAATTCAAATGCCACAATCATCTAACAACCGGAGAAGTCAGACGCCTCTTTCAACAATCCTCAAATTCAAATTATTCAAACGTTGTCAAATATAACATATCTGTAATCGAAGTGGAAGAAACCGTAAATCAAAAATTCGAAGCTTTGGTTAAAAATATTACAGATAAATAAAAACCACAAGCAAACACGCTTATTGAAATATTTCAAAAAATTGTTGAAAAATTGCTGCAAAATCTTGTCAGCATATTGAATCAGGCAGAATCGAAGAAATCTCTTGATAGGAAAAAGAAATTTAGAAAAGCCCTGACTCAAAATACGGGCACTCCGATGCAATGGGATGCAGGTGATCCTTCAGGTTTATCTTAGTAAAAGATTTTTTTGTGTGTGGTTTTTGTTTTTTCTCCCTTTTCTGTTCCTGTTTTTGCTTTTCAGTTTAAAAACAATGGAATTGTTTTTTCTTTCTTTTCACAATTCGAATTCGAATTTACAAGCTTGGATTTTTAATACCCTTGCTTTTTGTCTCTTCTTTAGCCCCAAGCTGTGTGCAATTCTTTTATCTGTTTTTTTTCCTTAATGACCTTTCTGCAATGGAATTGCAGGGGAATTAAATGGAAAAAGATCTGGCTTCCAACCTCTCCTTTTTCCACCTCGCCCTTTTGGGTTTTTCAAGAAACTTTCCTTTCCGAAACTGAAATTTTTTCCTATCCAAACAAAAAAAAATTCCGTACGCACAGACAAAATAGAACAGGTGGTGATCTTCTTATAGGCAATCCTGCAAGATATCCGGAAGAATAATCCCCAACAACATTGGAGAGGATGCTAACTTGGAACTTCTGGCAGTCGAAGTACAATTCCGGAATGCTAAATTTAACATTATCAAGTTATATGCTCCACAAGGTTTTGATATTTATCAGGTAAAGCCTTTTTTTTAATCTGAAACCTTACCTACTTTTATTTTCGGCGATTTTAATTTGCACCATTCTTTTTGGGGTGCAGTGCGTTCTTCATCCCTGAGTAACGATTTTGCTGAAAGGCTAACTTATTCACATTTCACCATTCTCAATACAACTATTCCTACACACAGATCCTTAAGAGCTTAATATATCTTAGATATTACTCTCTGTTCATCTGATATTCACAATCAAACTTCATGTTATGTTATGGATTCAACTTTCGATAGCGATCACAACCCAATAGTTGTTCCCGGGTCGCTTATAGAAATCATCAGTCGCAACTTAAAAACAATTAATTGGACGAGGATCACTCAATAAACACCCGATTTTTTTTTTAACAATGCCAACCAGTGTTCCATTGACGGAATCAACGAGAACGTAACTAAGACTGCACCAAAATAAGACCCAAAATACTGCATTAAAACTATTGTCCCATAAATATCCTCCCTGGTGGAAACTTTCCTGCCCTAATTATGAAATACTTAGCAAATACTTTCGAAAAAAAAGTAACCAGAAACGTTTCTGATACAGATTGGTTGAGACATAAAAAATTTGCAAGTCGGCTTCGTTTTTATGTAAAAACGACGAAAAGAGAATATTGGGAGAAAATTGGCACCATATCTCATAACCCTAAAATGCTCTTTAAAGTTTTAAATAAAATTTCAAACCGCACAAATCCAAATACTAAGCATAACAATATTATAATACAAAGTAATCGATGTATTTGCGATCCAGCACATCAAAAAGAGTTATTTGCAAAATATTTTTCTAATCAAAATGCAAATATTGAACCTATTCCCTTAGATCTCTAAGAAACAAATTCTTCACAACAGCGAACTCGGAATTTGCGAGCTTAAAAAGGCAATTCATAAAACTAAATACTCTACGTTGGAGCTGACAATATACCAGCAATCTGATTCAAAAATCTCAACAACAATCAAACAAATTATTCTGAACAACATCAAAAACAATTTTTACATCAACAACAATTTGCTTCCGCTGACATCCCCAAACAATGGAAACACGCTCTAATTATTCCGATTCCGAAGCCAAACAAAGACAAAACCAAAGTTTCTTCCTATCAGTCTATTGCCTTGACGTCAGTTTTTTGTAATGCCTTCGAACATATCCACACACAACGCATTACTTACTACCTAATTTGTAACCAAAAACTACACAATAGCTTACATGGTTTCATACCCTTAAGACATAACCAAACTGCAATTTACAATATTCAGACAAAAATCACAGACGCTCATGAACAGAAGAAATACTTTGTCGGTGTGAATCTTGATATCAAAAGTGCTTATGATTCTGTTCATATTGATAGCTTTATTTTTAAATATTTTCAACTTGGTATAACGGGCAACGTGGTAAATTGGTTGTGCAACTTCCTTTAATCCAGAACTTTCTAGATTTGCTAGAGATATTGCCTTTCAGGTATCAGAACATTCAGCAAAGAATTACCTCAGCGCAGCGTTCTTTCGCCAATTCTGTTTGTAATATTTATGCACGACTTCCATGAAACCTTGGAGGAAGGAGTCAAAAGTACTATCTTTGCAAATGATATCTTTGTCCTTTGTAGTCATCACTCCTGGGAAATTATTATTAAAAAAATTGAAAATACTATAGAAAACATATGTAAATGGTGCATGTATTGGAAACTAGAAATTACCCCGGGGGAAAAGTGCAATATCTGAGTATCCAAGAAAAAAATTTCAACTTATCCACGCGTTTCTTATGCTGGACACAGTTTAAAACGGAGTGAAACGATTAAATTTCTTGGCATCTCCTTTTCAAAAAATATCAAAACTTAGTAATATTCAAAAATTTTAGAAATCATGCACTTAAAAAAATAAATGGACTCAAAATATTCACATCAAAAAACCATGGTCCCAGAACTAAAGATATTATTAATATCACAAATAACAGCATTTTCTACTACGCTTGCACTGTAATCAAACGATTTTCCGATACGCAATTTAAAGCATGCAACACTATTCAAGCTATAGCTCTAAGAATAGCTTTAGGTCTTCCAAAATGGACCCCGAATGTTGTTCTTCTGAAAATTGCATCTCAGGAAACTCTTTCTGAAAAAATCAAGCGGCTTTTTATTAAGCATATAGCAAACGCTTTACATTCTCCACTTCTAACAGAGCACTCCCACAATAACCAGGAAATTCAAATAACTACCAAAGACAAAAAATCCATTTCGCTTATTTTCAAGAATTTAAATTCTTCTACCAACCAAATTATCACCTTGCTTGAAATCCCAAAGACTAACTCTAATCACTTTGAAATTTTTCATTTGGATTTTAAATTTCAAAATAAAAATCTACTCTTGACTGAAATTAATATTTTTTACTGAATGCATTCGGAATTACTTTCCTCATCATTTTATCACTGCCATTGATGCATCCAAAAATATCCAGCATACTTCAATTGCTGGTTTTTCTTCCAAACAAAAATTTATGTTTCGAGTATTGAATTCTTGAATGTAAATATTATGGGATACGGAGCGACAAAGGCTATAATCCCCTGGTTGCCACAAAGCAGCGACTAAAAGTTTTGCAAATTAACATTCCTGTATTCCGAAATGTGCAGAGGAAGCATCACATGCTGGAGTGAGAAAAAAAAAGGATGCGCGCACACACACAAAGAGTCCGTTTTTGCAACTTAAGAAATATCAAAGTACTTGAGAGATTGCAGAAAGATGAGCATATGTTTTTTGTTGGCGAAAACATGGTACAAAAGAACATCGTAGTAAATATCAGGATCATCTATTTGTAGCTTGTTCCATAACACCGTTCTGTACGTAGAATATTTTTGACATTTGAGAAGAATATGAGAAATATCGTTTATCTCTCCACATTTGCTGCACAAAGGGTTATTTGTAAGATTGTATTTATGAAGAAGTCCTGGAGTGATGATGGTTTTGCTGATTGTACGGGCAATGATTTTATCTTGTATTTTGTGCCCTGTCCATTTTGAGATGGATATGATGTCGGGAAATTCACCCAATAATGGTTGATATTTACTTTTTAGGTAGTTTTCGTTTGCACTTTGTCTAGAGATTTTTTTCATTATAGAAAAAAATATCTTCAGGAGAAATCCATTCTAGAAATGGTGTAAATGCCGAGACCTTCTTCGTCAGATAATCAGCCTCTTCGTTAAAAGAAATTTCGGAATGTCCAGGAACCCATAAAAGAACTATTTCTTGATTTGGTTTTTTCCTGATATAAATTTTTGAGGCGAGTGTTTGGATGACCTTAGGAGAGTGAAAAGTGACATTTTTAAGTGCTAACAGGACTGAATAGCTATCCAAAATAATAAGATTGTGCTTTTCTGGGATTGAAAAATCGTCCACCGCTTGGCAGATTGCCAAGGATTCGGCAGTGAATACTGAATTTAATGTATGAATTCTGTAAAGAAATTTTTGGATGCTAGAGACACCTGCAGTTGAGGTGGAATTTTCAGATTTCGAGCCATCTGTAGCTATAATAAAATGATTTTTAAAGTGATTCTGTAAACACTCATTGAAATCTGCAGTAATAATCGGGATTGCTAAACCTTTGTTCTGGAATCTGAATTCATTCAAAAAATATTACATAAATTTGGGTTATATTGTAGATGGAGTGGTATAGTAATTATATGATCCGGTACGCAATCAAGTTGTTGGAAAGTGTTATTAATGATTTATTTATCTTTGTCTCTCAAAAAAATGATCCATCTCATTGTGATTATCAACCAAAGGTGAAAAGGACTGGTTGGACATTTGTTTTATAAAAAATTGCATTGTTAGACGTTTGATCTTGTCTGAAAGTATTTCTTGGCCAGATAATTTTAATAAGATGATGTTGAGGGTCCAAATTGGTACTCCGAGAGCTACTCTGAGTGCCATTGTTTGTAGAGCGTTACAAGATTTGAATTGTGTTTCGGAAAATGTATTAATTATGGGGCAACTATTCAAGAATATGCTAAGTATACTGTTGTTAGCGATTGTAATTAGGTGTTTCGTTCTTGCACCGTTCCTTTTGGAACCTAGTATTTTGAGACCGAGATTTTTTTTAAGAGCCTTGGTTCTTAAATTTTGTAATATTCTGTTATTTTGTTTAGTTCTTGAAAACTGGATTCCTAAATATTTAATCGTTTCACTCCATGTTAAGGGAATACCAGCTATTTTATACAGGGTAGGGGGGGTTATTTATTTTTTTTAGATAAATCTATTGTAGCACTTTTTTCTGCACTAATGGATAGTTTCCAGTAATTGCACCATGTATATATGTTTTCCATTGTATTTTGTAACTTCGTTTTAATATAATTTATCGAGTCATGAGAGCAGTATACGAAAATGCCGTCAGCAAAAATCGAACAATCAACGTTTGATTCCAAGGTCTCGAAAAAATCATTCATGAATATTGCGAACAAAATTGGTGAGATGACGCTCCCCTGAGCCAGTCCTTTATAAAGAAATTTTACTTCGGATTAAACATTTCGCCATTTAATTTGGAATGTCCGTTCTTGAAGGAAATTGTGCATCCATTTAGTGATGTTTTCTGTAATGCCAAATTGGATGCATTTGTACATTAAAGCGTCAATGTGAACATTAACCATTATATGCGCTCTTTATGTCTAAACTTATGCCAATGATTTTTTTTTTGTTTTTATGAGCTTCTGAAATTGCAGTGTAAATTTTATAAATTGCAGTATGGTTATTTCTAAAGGGTACAAAGCCGTGTTGGTTTGGATTCAGTTTTTTGTTAGCTGCGAAATAATGAATTATGCGTTGCGATATGATGCGTTCAAACATTTTACAGAATACTGAAGTAAGGGCTATTGGTCTGTAAGAAGTTATTTTTGTTTTATCTTTATTTGGTTTGGGAATTGGGATGATAATTGCATACTTCAAGATTTTGGGATTGTGGAACAATCAAGTTGTTGTTGAAACATTTGAAGTATTTTGTCAAGTGATGTATCATCTAGTTTTTTTAAACCATGTTACAGTAATTTTGTCTGCACCTGGGGTAGAATTTTTTTATTTCTGAATTGCTCTTTTAAGTTCCCAAATTTCTATAGTTTTATTCAGGAATTCGTTGTAATCATTATAGTCAATTGAAAGAGGTTGGAATTTCAGAGTTTGCATTGAAAAGTGCTTTGCAGAAAGATTACTTTGGGTTTTCGAATTACAAATATAGTGATTATTATAGAAAATAATGTCATTATCTTTAATATTGGGGTTGGTATGGTTCGATATTTAAAATTTTTAAAAATAATCTAGGGTTTTGTGATATTTTACTCAGATTATTCCAGTAATTTTCTCTTGCTTTTTTAATATGAAATTTTAATCTACTTCTGCATTTTTTTAATTGATCCAATCAGATGTCGAAATATTGCGTCTTGCTTTTTTCCATGCATGTTTTTTAAGCGACTAAAATCATAGCAAGCGGTATTCCACCATGGTGGGTATTCATTAGATATTGTTTTGATTGTTGTATAGTTGTTAATTGTATGGGAGATTTTATCAGTAATAGCTTCTATGTTTGGTTGGCTCTTTGAATTGAATATTTTACTTGTTTCTTTCATAATTAGTTTCCAATTGATATTTTTAAGGGATTTATATGATATTTTCAATTTCGACCATGATACAACTATAGGTAAAATGTTCACTTTCGAAAGTGCATCCAAAAATATGGCATTCAACTTCATGAAAAAGAGAATTAGAGCATAGGGTTAGATCAATGATAGAATTACTATTTGAGCTAGTGATATGTGTTGGGTTTGTGGTATTTAGAATCGTGAAGTCGGAGTTATTCAGCCAGTCAACAAATTCCTCGCTATGTGGTGAGTCATAATTTCAACCCCAAAGGGAATGGTGCAGACTAAAATCTCCAAAAATGAAAGTTGGGTGGTTAAAATTATCTAAAAATGTTTTTATCTGGTCTATGTTAAAACCACGTGATGCGCAAATATTTATGATTATGAATTTTCGTTTATCCTTATGAATTTCAACTGCAAGTAGCTCTAGATTCGGATCATTTTCTTGACTGAGGATGATCCTAGCTGCCAAATTTTTAGGTATTCCTATCAGTAAACCACCTCCCAACCGGTCACTTCGATGGGTATGAAAAATAATTTTATCGGGGTGAGAAAAATTGTCCGTCTTTTTAAGGTAGGTTTCCTGAAAAATCCAAAAGTCTGAATTTGAAAAGGGAGGTTGGTGTAACCAGATGCGTTTATTTTTAATACAACGGCAGTTCCATGGAACAAATGGCATACTTAGTTACAAAAATATATATATATAAATCAATGGATAGAAAATCCTGATTTTCTAACGAAAAAAGAAAATACCAAACAAAGAGGGCGCAAGAAAAACGACCCCTTTCCAAACTTTGGAAAATACACAATACTTCGGATTAGCTGATGAAGCTGCAGTAAAAAGAAAGTCAAAAAGGCAAATAAGAAGGCGTTACTTGACACCAATATAAAAAGTGACAATGTAAACAACAAGTAAAAAAAGATGCGATACAACAATACAAGAAATGACAAATTAAACAACTAGTCAAAAAAAGATGTGAAACACCAAAACAAAAAGGTGAAACTAACGACTAAGCAAACAGCCGAGCAAACCAACAAAAACAAAGAACCATCAACTAACCGTCAGGCAGTTCTTCTTCATCATAAGAAACTCTGGTATCCCAGGGAATGTTAGATACATTTTGATTAAGGATAGAAACTAGACTCTTTCTACGAGCAGGGGAAGAGGATAATTGTCCTCCCTGCGCGAAGATTTTGTAGATATTTTCAGTTATAGTGTCTATTGATTTCATCTACATATTTGTTATCAAAGTTACTTGCTTTTCAAATTTCTCGTCTATCGATTTCATGAGCGATTCAAACTTTGCGTTAATGGAGTTCTGAACCGCAGATACTGCTGGGGTCGATTTAGTTACTTCTGCATAATTTTGTCTCATTTGTAAAAAGATTCTACGTGCGTCTCCTGTGGCTATATGATTATGACATTTTAATTCTAAGGACTTTTTTTTTCATTTGCATAAATAGGACAGATGTTGGACTTTGCGTTGTGGTTTCCCTTGCAGTTGATGCATCGGGTTACATTTTGGCATAAGCCATCGTGAATTCCGCCGCAATTAGCACCGCGTTGAGCTTGTCACAGACTCGGGATGTGTGAAAAAAAAAGAAAAGCATTTAGAGCATTAACGCGGTCTGTCGACAAAATGTTCTATATTTTAGTTGATAAAGCCAATTTTAACATC
Source organism: Argiope argentata (assembly GCA_026289955.1). Lineage (NCBI taxonomy): Eukaryota > Metazoa > Arthropoda > Arachnida > Araneae > Araneidae > Argiope > Argiope argentata. The sequence continues at coordinate 495,893 of JAOUZG010008684.1, read as the reverse complement.
TTTTGGAATAGCTGTCCCTAGGATTGTAACCAGCACAGGTGAGGTCACACGAGTAGAGTTCTGTCTCAGAAAACGTCTCATTTCTACAACAATCATGTTATTTTTTTTCAATACTTTCCGCAAGTTGTCCTAATGGTATATCTGCAAGGATATCTTGAACTAAAAATCGAGAGCATACATTCTCCCATCTAATGTTTGTGGTAATTTTTGTCTCCACGAATTTTTCCAGTGACAATAGTTTTACCGCACATAAAGGGTCCTTAGTTGAGAAGATTATTTTACCCTGCCTTGTATACTTCATATTATCTATGTATTCGTGTCTGTTGACATTTTCCATCACAAATTCTTGGGCGGTGAAAGGGTTCAACTTCAGTAGTTGTTTCTGTTTATCTGCATTTGTGAACACAATATTTATTTCATTAAATTGTTTCGATGCTAAACGAATCACCAACTCATTAGTTTTCTTGCTATTTTTATAAAACATATTGTTTACCATTAATCCATGTTAGAAATCATTGAATCTTTAATTTCAGCTTCATTATTCAAGTTTTTAACACAAAAAGATGAGTGAGCAATGACGAAAAAAACCTCAGCAACTGACGCACAAATAAAAACAAATCCAGACGCTTACCTAAAGGCAGCAGTAACCAGCGAAAATCAAATTGTTAAATTGTCTTCTGTCACAGAAACTGTGATATCCAATTCCGCCCGAGCAGAAATCTATCAAGTCAAATAAGATTTAAATAAATTTTCAAAAATCTATGTTTCGAGTCCTCCTGTCATTTCCATTTTACTGCAAAAGGTTTAGCTATTGCTGAAGCCCTAAATGTTCTCGTAGTCCCAAGAAAAGATTGTTTGATTCTTACTGACAGTTACTCAGCGCTCACATCATTGATGAATATTACTCTGCAATCGCCCAAAATTATTCACCGTATAGCGTCTAAACTTGAAACTCTAACCAAACTAATTAAAAAAAAGTATTCTTCCTGTGGGTACCTGGTCATTGAAATATAATCTGGAACGAGCTTGCAGATCGCTTAACCAAAGAAGTTACAGACAATGCACCTTGGATTGAATGGATCTCTCCTGAAGATATAATTTCGAACCGGAAAGAAAGCATCGCATCAGATCACAATCAACAATTATAGAAATAGTAAATATTTCCTCCCGTTGAAAGACATCCCTAGTATTGCATCACTATCTCCCAGGTAAAAAAATCAAAGGGAAAATGTTTTGGCCAGACTAATCATCGCTGGGGGACATCCCTAGCATTGCAGCACTATCCCCCTGGTCAAAAAATCGAAGGGAAGGTGTTGTTTGGCCAGACTAATCAGTAAAACCATTATAACTCCAGGATTGTTAAATCGTTTTAATCTTCACAGTGATCCCCTTTGCCGTTACTGTAATAGCATCAATGATATTGAACACATACTTCTCTCGTGCAAAATATATATATACTATAGAGACAAATTGTGGACTTTTCTCCAGTTAGATAAACAAGATATATCCTTCATAAATGTTCTGGGTAAAATTACTGCAAACAAGACCAATCTGCAAATTTCTCTTCAAGTGATGAAGCACTTCAACATCTACTAAGTTTTTCGACCTCATCCAGTTGTGACCTTGCTTTGTGACTCGTCCCTTTTTCACCACTCTGTGTTGTGGGAACGCTCCGTCTTATATTACTTCTTGTATATACTAAATTGCACCAGCAGAACCACTATTAACTGTTAACTGAGTGACAAGATTATTTTTGCTCTTAACATCTGGAAACAGGGGATAACAGCCGTTGTAGCTATAAATCTCAATACATTACATCTTTCAAGTTCAAGGTAATAAAATTCTTATTTTTCGCCTACTGATTTTTGTTCTTATTCCAAAAAGAACATCATGTTCTGACATAATAATAATTAAAAGAGGCAAATCTTTGCACAATACAATGCTCCCTTTTCCACAATCCTCTCTCACACATTCGCACGCACATGCATTAATTACGAGGCCAACTTCTCTTAAATACCGAGTTTACACTTGAGCAGTTATAAGACAGCAAGTAGATAGCGCATGCGTAGAAATGAGCTATTTATATTTGCCACAACTTTATAAGAAAGATTCAATAATTATGTTCTTGGCAATGAATTGCTATTTTGACGTTCTTAAATTTTTCTTTCTTATTGTGTATCTATCGTATTAAAAGTTTGGATATTTGAACAAAGAAACTTCATAAAATAGAAAGAAATGTCAACATACTTGAATTTGAAAATCCATAAAAAAGAAATGTGAAATAAAATGATAACCAAAAAAACACAATCTCATTGGAAAGTGTAAAAAAATTGGAATTAATATGATAAGTCATCAATTTTCCCACCAAATTCTATAAACGCATGCGCAGTAAAATAAAGATCAATACAATAGTAAAATAAAATCAATACAAATCCAGTCAGGGCAATTACTCGCTATCTATTGAACAGCACTTTTCAAACTCTTTAAGCATTCGTTGCTTACTTACCAAGTGTAAACCCAAGTCCGCAGATCTCGTATATGAGAACACATGGTCGTCTATAAATTAGTAATACAAGACCAGATTACTCATAAACTCTATAACAAAAAAAAATCGACGCACCAAGAAGGAATTGTTCGATTGAGACGAAAATTGGTGGATAGGAAGACAATGTATAGAACAATGGAAGACAGTGAAAAAGATTAAAATCTCAGAATAATTTAATAATTAATTTCAGAGTTACAGTAACAAGTTCAATAAGGTGTTGACACGCCTCTAGCCTGAATACAAGCTGCTACATGGCGTAGCATAGACCAATAAAGCTTCCGGATGCTCTCTTGCTGTAATTCCTGCCAAATTCGCTCCAACTGTCAAACGAGGTCATTAAAATTCCGTGGCAGATGCAATCACCTTCCCATCATATCCCAGACATGCTCGATGAGAGAGAGATCTAGCAGGTCAAGGAAGTGTTTGAAAAACTTACAGACAGTTCATAGCAAAACGTGTCGTGTGTGATGTGGCAGTGTACTGCTGAAAGACCAGCCGAGGGTACTGCAAAAGGAACGGTAGCAAAACAGGTTTTAGGATGTCGTCAACATACCGCTGTGCAGTAATTTTACCTCTTATGACGATCAATGGCGTCCAGCTATCAAAGGAAATGGCACCCCAGACCATAATGCCTTGTGGAGCGCCGGTGTGGCGTGTAATAGGGAAAGCAGGATCCCCTCTGGGTGTCTCCAAACACGTCTTCGATTATCGTCAGGACACAGTTGGAAGCAGTATGCATCGCTAAAGACTATACGTCTCTAGTCTGCATCATTTCAACCTTATCGAGCCATGCACCACTGTAATCTGGATCGGCACTGTGAAGACGTGAGTGGCAGGTCTCGTAACAGTCGGCGCGATTTCGTTGTCTTAACCGTCTGTGAATGGTCATGGTGGACGTTGGTGTTTGGGTTGAACGTCTGATGGTTGATAGGGATGAAGAAGGCGCTGCGACAGCTGATTGGACAATCACTCTGTCCTCAGGATCTATTGTGGTAATAGGTCGACCGCTACCATCCTGAAGCTGAAATCTGCCATTTTCCATCATCCTTTCCAGCATCTTCAAATCTCCGCATCACTTCGACTCAAATGACGAGCGATTCTCCGACTTGTCCAACCGACATCTTTCAATCCAATGATACGACCTCTGTCAAACTCTGGCAGTTGCTCGTAATGAGCACGAACCTTGCAGTGCGGCATGTTTTAAGTTGTTGAAAGTTAATCTGAATCGCAATCAAACCGAAAGTTTTTACAACCGTTGAAGAACTGCTCCTTATATACATCTACTGGATGCGCAGTTCCGATGGGCTGGAGATCAATTTTTTCATTCACTTTTCATTCATTTCGCCAAAATTTAATCATTTGCATATCCGGTCACAACACTCATGCATACGAAATTTCAAAGCAATCGAATGACTGCTTCTTGGTGCGTCGATTTTTTTGTTATAGAATGTATTTCTTTTTTTTACGACAAGGTGAGGTAAATGCCTAGATTCTACTAATAAGAGATGCGTTGTTAGTCTAGACGATCAAACTTTATGAAGATTGAAACATTCAACATTAACCAACTTTCCCTGAAATTTTTTTCCATACTCTTTTATAAGGTTTTATCCTTCTCTCCTCGCATTGTGTTGGAATCCTGGGAACGTCTATGGATTTAAATGCAATTAAATAGAAAATATAGATATTTAACGTGAATATAGCATTTTTACTAAATCCATCAGGCGAAATCTATTCCCCTGATATATTCTAAGACGCCTGATAGGCGATATGTTTCGTACGCCCTTTTCTCCAACCTAAATTAGACACGGTGCAGCACTTATAGGATCGCATACCGAATTTCCTTTCTTCAGATGATTGCATTTACGAGTAAATGCGTTTATATGCGATCCTAATGCCAAAAATAGAGGAGAGTTAAAATGCAGATATATCGAAGTTTTAACTTTGAATAGATCTCAAAATTTTTCGATACTTCTTATGTAAGAGGGTAATAATTTTCCACCACAGTCAATCTAAACATTGTTAATCACATAGCACAAGCAACAGAAAGCCACTAAACTATGTAAATGTCTCATAGCGCATTAGCTTGCCATTAAATCTTAAACTATATTTCGACACATTATTGCGCGATATAATCGTATACATTAAACAGAGAACGTAGCACTCATCGGGATAACAGTTGGACATTCGGCTACCAATTTGTCACAGTACCAATTTTCTTAAAAAATAGACATTCACTTCAGAAATAGACTGAAAAACTTAATCAAAATTTTGGATTTTCATTTTGTTAAAAATTTAAGTTCATTCTAAAATTAATTTGAACTTATGTTTCGGAATTTAAACAATCCTGAAATAAGTGACTTTTATCCTTTTTCTTCAACATTCATTCCAAAGTCTTACTTTCACTTTTAACAACAAGGATTCAGATTGGCATTTTTTCTGTAAATCGAATTTTTGTGAAAAATCGCTTCTCATAGAATGCAATGACTAATGAAGATGATTTAAGCTTAAAACACCATCTATTAAGAAATTTCAATGGATTATAACGTTTTATTTCTAGTAATAATAAATCGATTGTATTGGCTGCCTGAATGAAAAATTTGAAAAGATACTTGTAGTAATGTGTTATTTATCTTGTAAACCAATGATTGAGACACCAGCAGTGGGCATTGAGTACATTACCTAATCCTATGAATCCAATGTAACAAAATATCCAAAGCAGAAAGAAAGTTCGCCAAGCGGCTGATTGGATTTGGAGCCCCCCACCCCGATACTTAGATTTTTAGGTCTGTAAAATCTAATGCTAAAAAGAAATTTCGGCATTTCTGAAATCTTTAGCTGTAAAGAATTTCAATTAAAAGTTTAATTTCAATGCTAATAAAAAAATTTATTGTTTCCGTTAAACAATAATATCTGAAAATCAATAAATTTCATTTAAATGCTCTAAAATCTTACTTTAACAACTTCAAGACGAAATAATGCGAATTGAACTCCTTTTATAAAATGCTAAAAACATGCATTTCAAACAACCATTTCACATCTTGCAACAACTTTAATAATTTTTACTTTATCATGTACAAGAAAAGAAAAAGTTTATTAACGGAAATTAGAGAAAAACTAACATTTAATTGTAAATTATAAAAGTTTAAATATTTTTCAATGATATTTCATCATTATATGCATGCCGATTGTAGCAATTCTAATTTTAGAATAATTGAACAATACTAATCAATAATTACAAAACTTTTATCGCTTTATCCCTTCTGACCTATGTCGTACGTAAGTTTTTGGCTCAGAAAAAAAAAAAAAAAAAACTGATGTATTGTTATTCAGAAATTTCCTTACCGGTATATTTTAGTCCCATTTATTAAAATATCTGTCGCTTTTGACCGGCTAGTCATCTTCTATTTCAACAGTTATATTCTTCATGTTTAAAGATGCATAATCTACCTTTTTTTAAGTAACAAATACTTTTGTTATTGCTATTTTTAAATATTTGTTCCAAATATCTGTTATTTCAATCATATTATTAATTAAAAATTATTAATTAATGTTAAATTTTAAAAATATTAATTATTATTAAATTTAAATTTTATTAATGATAATTAATTATCAATTTACTAATGTAAGAAAACACAAGGTCTAATTTATTTATTTATTTCAGCTTTTAAATTATTTTTCAATACTATTTATTTAATTTATTTGTTGGAGTAAAGAATTTTCTGAAAAAGTTAAATTAAAAATAAATGTCATTTCTTTAAAATGCTCGCTTTATTTCTACATTCTCCCAATAGATGGCGCCAAAGAAGTAAATAAACTTTAATGGGACTCATGTGTGGCCGTCCAGAGACGGCTACGACTCACGTCACAGGCAATACAATGATCTTCATATGATAGCATATTGTCAAATGCGAATATTGGAAAGTCAAGGTCGCTACAATTGAGGGGAGGGGTGACTAATCACTTAACAGTGAAATTATCGGAAAGTGAGAAGTCACGGTTCGGATAGATTTCAGTAATATGCAATTCAGCGTTACGATTACACCAAGAATAACCAGTCCGGTCACTTTTCAATCCATTCACAGATTTCTCCTTTTATCTTTATTCCCGTTAAGGAGACGGAACCCTGAGGGCACAAGGGGAGAATGCTTTGTGTTTCTAGGATTTCCTTTCCTCCCCCGGGAGGGTCGAGGATCACCCGATACCCTGCTTTTCTTTGAGAGCTGTCGGCTCAAGACATTTTGAGACAGCATATTGTCAACACAGGGAGTTGTAACAATTTGCGATTTTAGGTTGAAAGAAATCCACTATTCTTTTTACTCCTCTTTCACTTACAACGCATTTCCCTACAGCCAACTTTAAGATTTTACATTACTATCGAGCATGAAATTGAATTCGACTGGCTCCTTCAATGACTTTTTGGTCCATTCATTAAAAAATAAGACTATCGTGTATTAAATTTTAAGAATTATGAATACAATATTTTTTTTATTATTCAATACATTTTTCATTTCTTGAGGGTAAAGTTATCATTACTGAGATATCAACACAATATTGTGAATAATTTACTTGAATTTCAAATTGCAGTTTTTGATAATTCTATCTCATTTTTTGCCGTTTTTGACAACAAAGCATTGTCTAGTGTTTATCATGAAGTTTCATGGTGCATTAACTGGAGAATGATTAATTTTATATAAATAATTTTTTAAGTTTGTTATTTTTTACGCATTATACAATAAAGAGATCTCATATTCATTTTTGTTAAATACATTTTGAACAAAAAAAAAAAAGGTTTTGTGTAAATATTTCTCATTCAAAATGAATAGTTCAATGGATGTAATTTCAAAGATCGTTGTAAAAGAAATCATTCCTTTATTGTATAGAATTAGAAATAATTATTAGATGAATTGATTATTCTAAGCATAACTAATTTTATATTCATTTTATCGGTTTTTTGTATTCTTTTTAAAAAATATGAAAAATATATCTAACAACTTTTTTTTTCTAAAATGTCTGTTTTAAATATAATTTTAAAGAATGGTAACGTAATATATTTATCCATTGCTCTGAAAAGAGATTCTTGTTAAATTAAATTTTTCCATTTCCAACATATTTTTATATTTGGTACATTATTTACTAAACTTAAGTGTCACAGATTTATTAAAGATATTGTTGTCCCCTTCTGGACAGTAGAGGAAAGTTAATTCCACCCACCTGGAAGCAGCGTCACTGTTGCTTATTGCGTCGTATTTTCGCTTTGTGATCATTCTTTTTTTCTATTTCTAAGAAATATTAAAATTACCTTATAATTTCAAAACGCAGCCATTCTGTGTGGGAATTGGAAATCGTTATCCAATTGTTATACATAACACTGCATAAAACTTGCTTAAAAATATATATTTATAATTTTTTTCTTTAATGAGGTTCTAGCTGTCAAAAATTAAATGTGTCCGATCTTTTGAACTTATTTTTTTTATTTTAAACTTATTAAAACATTTTTATTTCATATAATGATAAAATTATTTCTCAAAATTATGGTAAAAGATTTATTTCCTAAAACCAAAAAAAAAATGTATATATTTGCATAATTTTTATATGGGATGAATTTATTTCTTATTCTGCTATTGATTTGTGCGTGTATATTTTTTAGAATAACTAAAACTGGTCTGATTTCATAGTATCGAAAAAAAGAGTGTTAAAATATTTTATAACCATTAATGAATTAAAATATCTATTATTTACTCTGCCATTATCATATCACATTTCTTCACAGCAAAATGTCTCCAATACAAAGTTTGCTTCTCGTACGCTCTAAAAAAATAAGGTTTTTACGAAATAAATTTTTTTTTAATTTTTTTTATTAATAGTCTTATTCTACTACACTATTCTGCAAGTTTAACCGTAGAAGGACTTGGGCTTTTAACATTTTTACAATTTTTCTATGGGTTAAATTTCCAAATGCATTATCATTAAGTAAATGCATATAGTCTTTTGTGTTCATAAAAATAAAGAAGAAAATAATTTGATTTTACAATTAAATAATAACTAAGTAAGACTTATAAGATGTACAACTGCATTAAAATTCAAATTATAACAAATGGTATGATACAATAAGTGACAAGTTTAATAACTAATATCATTGCCTGGAATAAAATTTTAAATCAGTTTAAAAAATCCCTAGTGTCCATTCAAATGTCATTTAAACACATTTTCCGAATCTTTTACGAACTTTCTTTTCTGCATAAAATCGCATAGTCTCCTGCGACTTTGAATTTAAACTTCATTTATTTCTTTGACATTAAGTCAGATAAATTATGTTTTGAGAACATTTTGAATTGAAATTTACATTAATCACAATCAAGATTAATGAATCAAATATATTCAACAGAGGTTTAAAACAGAGATTCTTAAAAATTATCAATTTCAAATTTAGTAAATAATAAAATAAAATAATCCTCATAGGAATGGTTTTTTTTTATTTAAAACTACAGCTTTTAAAGATGCAATAAGCCGAAAATAAAATAAAACTGCAAATATCAGAAAGAGTCGCACAAAAAAAAACCCTATTAAAATCTCCGCATCTGTTAGGTAATTACCAATTTAAAAGAAATATATTGATCCTCTTTTTCAGATAGTTTTTCCCGGAAACGCAATATAAAAGGAAGTAAAATGAGTAGTAAACCCACAAAGAGGGCGAATGAAGGACAGACCTCCCAAGCACAAAACATTTGCTAATTTTCAGTAAACCTTTTACCCACGCACCAATTTTAATCAATAGGAGTTTTGAATATTACTATGTTTTTTATTTAACACACTTTGAAAAACCAATGGAAAATTATCTGAATGAAATTTCATTTTAACCTCTAGCTTACGGGGTGGTACAACTGCTGTACCAAGATTTTTTTTTACCTTTCCTTACGGGTCGGTAACGAGTTTGGATTTCGTTCCCCCGTTTGAATTTCCGGCGAACCGTAATTGCCTCTAAAAATTTCTTTTCCCTTTGTGCTACACCCCTTAGGGTCAGGAGGTTTTGTCCAGCTGTAGTTATAATCACTGTTTTCGCTGGTGAGTTCTTTGGCGACATTTTTTTTAAGTAACACTGATAAGAGCTCAAGAATGAGTTTGCATCACGTCATTTGTTAATAATACTCTACTGAAAATATTATTCTTTTCCCCCGTTGCTTAATTTTTTAACATTGTAAATTATTAATTTTTTAACTTAATAAAATTTTATTCTAATATGCGTTTATAATTTAATTCAAATGATAATTTTTTTAATCAACAATTATTTGAAATTTCATTTTTGATGGAATGGTTTTGTGAAGATTATCGGCGCCCTAGATAACTTGTTAAATCCTTGATCCAAATTCGTCACAGTGCAGAAAAAATAAATTGAGCCTCGGATTGGTTTTTTTTCGAATCGTCATTATATTTTATATAATGATTATTTTATATTTTATATAAATATTAAAATCTTCCTTCCTTTTAAAGAAAGTTACTAGAACTGAAAAGTTACTAGACATTTAAATTTTTCCAGAAATATTTGTACTGAAACCAAATAAATTAAGTGACTGCGTAAAAATGGCAGGAATTCTAGATTTAATTTTAAGCATTTCTGAAAGATAATCTAAATAATGTGCTTGCAAAAATATTTGTAGTTAATTACAAATGCTGATCATTTAGAATTCTAGCCTTATTTATTAAAGATTTTTTAAAAAGTTTTTTATAACTACTTTTTAATATAATTTTATTGCAATGAAATCTTACATATCAAATTCTAAAGGCCCTATCACACGGCAAAATTCTGTCAGCACTTTCGTCGGCAAACGACGACGAAAGTGACGTCACTTGAAGATTTGCTGTCTGGTAAACCCAAAAGCTTGAGTTTACGTTATGATGTATTTATCGCTCTTTATTAGTATCTCCTACTTAGTGAATATCAGCAGTTTTCTCATTTCATAATTCGTGGGATTCTAGTCAAGACGTTGCTTGAATTTGTAAATAAATACAAGATAATTTTTTAAGTGATCCCATTAGCTTTCAATGAATGCAAGAGCCCATGATAGCAATAATAGTTGTAATTTTTTTTTAATTCAAACTCTCTTGGAATTTGTAGATATGTAAATTACGAAGCAAGTGCAATGAAATTCCATTGCTTTAATAAATTGAAATTCTATTGACACATTACTGAACTAATTTTAATTGAATAATTTCAAATAATGCTTCAAATTTAATTTTTTGAGTGCTTAATACAATGAATATAATAAGGATTGTAAAATGAGACAAGTTATACATTTATTGAATTTGAAAATGCTTTTCTATCATTTTTTCCTTTGAATGTCTTTTTCATTTCTAATAGTATCAATCTTATTATCATTTGTTGTAAATATTTATCGTTCCATTCAACTAATTGTAATGTTTTTATCAAAATTAGTAAAAATGAATTCTGTAAAATAATAATACTTTTTGATTATTCTTAGTAACAGTTTTGTAATTATTTTTATAGTAATAATGACAAGTTAGTAGTTGCAGTTTTTGTAGTAATAATGACAGTTGTTACTAATTTATCAAAATTAGTAACAATGAATTCTGTAAAATAATAAAACTTTTTAATTATTCTTAGTAACAGTCTTATTATTTTTGTAGTAATAATGACAAGCAAAAAAAAAAATGCTGCTTCTGTGTTTATATTTTATAAATTCCTATAAATTTATCTTATCAATATTGAATTTAAAACAAAAATATATTGAAAAGAAAAATGATTTGTGGGTATGCATTCAATTAAGCTTAAAAGATGCATACCATCATAAATATTGCTGAAATTTTAAAATCATTTTTAAGTACCTTAAAAGCACTTTTTTTTCTAGAAAAGTGCAAATAAAACAAAGATTGATAAATAAAACAGAAGAGGAGTGCCAACACATTTAAAATAAAAGTAAATAACTTTTGAAATCTAATGATTTTTGTTTATATGAAAACTGATATTTGTTGGATCCATCTCGACAAATTTTAGGTTTTGTGTGTGTGT
>JAOUZG010008684.1:453690-463867 GCA_026289955.1 Argiope argentata | reverse complement strand
GTTCAAAAGGAAGTAGGAATAATAATGAATTATTTATTTTGATCTGGGTAATTTTGTTCGCTTTGAAAGCAGAAAACGCAAGGTCAGTGTGTGTGGTGAAAACTTTTCCTTTCTTTCTCCAAAGGCAGTGATAATGCGTGAAAAGGGGAAAAAACTTCTTTTTTGTTCTTTCCTTATTGCGAGTTATGACTCATTCCCCCGGTTCTCGGACATTCTATTCTGGATTCTTTTCGGCAAGTAGGCGCGGCAGGGAAAAAGGGAGAGACTTCGTCCGGCTAGATGTGCGATCACGTGACTCTGGGTTCAAAGCATAGAGCAGGTATACTAGCTCTATGGTTCAAAGGTCTTCTCTCTCCTGGCGTGGCGCCAATAAGTAGAGAAGGGGGATTTTTCGCCGTATTAGCTATTTGTCATTGATCGCTTAGCAACTTTTTTTTCTCCGCTGTGTAAAATTTTCGTTTCATTTATTGATGCACGTGTAAATTTTTCGTTTCGTTTATTGAAATATTTTTTATTTATGTACGCAAGAGAATTTCACTATGAAATTTCTCGATATAATTAGTGATATTATACAATTAGAAGAAGGTGTCCGGAATGCATTTAGGTGGAATTGGATTGAACGGAGAGATGGTAATGGGGATACCATCGGCACATGGTGCAAGAAAATAAATGCTGCTGGACAAGCATATTGTGTTTTTTGTAACTCACTGCTGAAGTATGGTGGGGAAGGATTCAAGGCTTTCACAAAACATTCTAAAACTGTGACGCACATAAAATATTCAAAGTGCATTAGACATTCAATGACTTTAAGTAATTATGCTAATTCAAAAAATACTGATGACTTACTGGAGACTGATGCTCGGCCATTGGATATAGTGACAAGAAAAGCACGCCAAGATGTATTAATAACTTCGTTTATCGTCGAGAATTCTTTCTTTCATTGTAGCTCCCAATTTAATTGAACTCTGCAAACAGTTGAGCAGCGATCAGACGGCACTAAACTCGTTGGAAATGTCCAGGACTACTGCATGTTATAAGATGAAATTTGGGCTCGCAAAAACTATCAAGGAAAATATCATTAAAACTTTAAAGGAGACTCCATTTTCTCTAAATTTGGATGAAAGTACTAGCTATGCTCAAGAAAGTATACTGGCAATATTGGTGCAGTTTTATGACAGCAATCAAAATGAAGTTGTAGTTCATCATTTTGCATCTCTAAAGATGGAATCTTGCAATTCAGAAGCTGTTTTTAAAGTAGTTGTTAATACTATTGAAGATAATAATATTCCATGGGCAAACTTAATTATTGTATTAATGGACACATGTAACACAATGCGTGGAAAAATAAGGGTGTTGAAACCAGACTACGATCAAACTTATTAGATATTGATGGTGACACATGTCACACAGCTAATAACTGCAAAAAATTGCTTCAGGTGGGTGTACATTTTATGTGTTTTAGAAAGAATCAAAGATCCGTGGGATGCTCTTATTGCATTTTATTTTCACTACTTGGATAAAACTGATAAAGGGGATTATTTTTCTTATGTTGAAACTGTATACAATAAAAGAAATATTTCTGCAGCTCAGAAAAAAGTTGTTGAAGGTGTGTATTCTTGCTTGCATTCCCAACAACTCACAAAGGATGCTTTAGCTCGGAAAAAAAAGAATACTAAATGAGTTATTTGTTATGCAAAACAAAACTTTATTGCGTATGACATTATATTCAGCAGTATTACCAGAGTTCAACACATATATTAAATTATTTAAAACAAAAAAAAAACATCACTGCTTCATTTAATACATTCCAGTATTTATAAATTGTTGGCAAAATTTCTCTCTTTTTTTTTATGAAGCCAGAAATATAGAGTGCACATCTTATAATGATTTATTAAAGGTTGATGTCACAAATCCAGACCTAGCAAAGTAATATTTACTGGTGCAGAAGCTTCCACTCTCCTGAAGAAATTATCAAAAAATCATCCAATAGCAAAAGAATTCCAAATTTCTCTGATGAAAGCTTATACTAATACAGCACAGCATATGAAACAGAAATTATATGAACAGAAATTAATGAATTTTTAAAATTCATATCTAATTAGTTTTACAGCATTAGATCCAGAGCTAAGAGTTAAAACCAGTACAATATTAGCTTTTGAAAAATTAACATCTTTTATGTCCCATATTTTTAGTGATAATGAAAAGTCAAAAGTGGAAACTGAAATAAAGTTATACCAGAGTGATATTGATATCACCAAAGAAATGCTCTACACATCTGATGAAAGTGGAAATCAAGTCAAATGTACAATTGATAAATATTGGTCTAAAGTTTTTAATTTAAAAGATGATTTCACAAATGATTATAAGTATCCTACATTGACTAAATTGGTCAAAGCCTGCCTTAGCTGCTTCCATGGCCCTGTAATGTCTTAGCTTGAAGTAACGAAACTCTTTAACACTAAACATTTAAAATGAATTTAGAAACAAGATTTAGAAAATTAACAAATATCAGAAAATTGAGAACATTTAGAAGTCAAGAAATATTAGACAATTTAGAAGTCAGTTCTGTTACGAGTCAAGACATGCTAAACCCAATCTCTTCCCGCTCCAACACAATATGGCGACGTCTCTTTCGTCGAGCGCTGACAGCGCCATCTATCTTAATTTAGGACAGTACAGCCCATTAGTGGAAAGGGCATTCAACTTGATGGATACACTTGTCACTGACTATAGAACCTCTCTTAAGATTGATTCCCTAGATGCAGTGCAGACTATTAAATATGATTTAATGGCTTCTAAAGAAACCTCATGTGAAAAATATGGCTAAAAAAATCCAATGACTGATCCAATTCACAAAGATCTCTTACTGAATATGAACAGAAGTTGGAAAACATATCAAGAGGACTTAAAAACATGTATTTCAGATGAGTCACCTTTAAAAGTCTCTGAAAAACCTTCTACATTAGCAGAAAAGCAAACTGCTTCTACCTCTGCATGTGCAGTTCTCGAGGAAATTTCTTCAACTGTAAATGAGGAAAATAAAAGACAAACTTCCTGCAATTATGAAGTTCACCATAAAAGAAAGATAAGTCCACAAACATCAGAAAATAAAAAAAGCAGCAGAAATTAGATAATTTTTTTAACGAATTAATTCAGGTAATTTAAAATATTTACATAAAATGTACTAGTTTATATGTTTGAAGATTTAGGGTTATTAATTTTGCTAAAAAAGTTATTCATTGAACTTTTATAATTAGGTCATTCAATACTTCATAATAGTAATTTTTTATCGAACTCCAAAATGTCGGTAGTAAGTCCGTAAAAGTTTCAGGGGATTTTTTGGGGTCCCACAAACACCCCTGAAGTTACAAGATTGTAGTCTTTCCTATGCTGAAATAGCATAACAGGTGTGTGGTTCAGCAACTACATCAGGTGTTCGAAGTTTTAATTATTTCAGGAGGCAAATTCAGTAAAAAATAAAGCAGAAAAAGGTTTAAAAATTTTTAAAAAAAGTACACCACATCAAATGATGACAGAAGAACATAAAGGCTATGTCTCCAAAATAGAAGAATGTCATCAGGGGCCAACTAATTGATGTTGTTTCTGTCAGTTCAAGATCATCAAGAGAAGATTATTATCAGAAGTTGGATTCAGAGTTAGAATTTCATGAAAATTCATCTCAATTTACGACAGCACAAAAAAGTCTACAGTGACAAAGGAATATAATAATTGGGTAGATGATCAGTGATCAAAAGTTCTATGGAGTGATGAAACTAAGATATTGTCATTCGATATTAATAATACATAAAACATTAAGAAATTATATAATGTGCAGAATAACAAAAGAGCTATATCCAGACTGCATTCAGGGAATTATGTAGAACATAGTGTTAAGAATTAATAATGCATATCAGCTGATGGTATTGGTCACTTTCAAGTAATCGATGTGACACTGAATGCAAGAAAATACAAGGATAAAATTCCAGAACGAAAACATACCTCCCATCAGGAATTTCTTTCTTAACAACCCTTCGTTTATTTTTCTATGGGATTTTGTTCCTTGCAAAAAATATCAAGGCCAATAATTTTGTCATGGGTGGAAACAGTGCTGTTTTCAATCCTATTGGGAATTTGTGGCACCATTTGAAAACTTTTACAAATGAGGCTCCAATCAAATAAAAAAAGGAATTAATTGAGACAATGAAGAAAGAGCCGACAACTCCCTCAAGCTCAATGAAACACTGATGTGAAACTATAATAATAATAATAAACAAAGGTTACCCTTCTAAGCACTGACAACTCACTGTAACCATTAGTATCGAATGTACCTTGATTACTGCTGCTTAACTTTTATGTATTGCAAATATTTTAAACTGTATTTTTTGTATTGAAATCCTTGTTTAATTCTCTTTAAAATGAAATAGAAGAATTTGCATTTTGTGAAATGTAACATTTTCTATAAGCAAAATTATGTCTATTAACATTATTTAAGTTCTTGAATTAAATAACTATTATTAAATGATCAATTAACAATGTGTATTTAATTGCAGTATAAAGCACATTAAGTGTCCATATTTCAAAGAACAGCACTTGTTTTACTTCAAAACTACAGCAGTGACTTTGCAAATGTTGCTTGACAAGGCACTCACATGAAAAACAGAAGATTTTATTCTTTAATTTTAATTAACATTTATGTTTTTATAATGGTAAAGGGAATCTATAATAACCTTAAAAATGATTATGATTATTTAGCATTAATTTAACTGAAACGTTTTTTGTTGGAAATTTTGAACTAGAAATAAACTTGTTCAGCGGAGTATAACTTACATACAGGCTGGTTCTAATACCATAAAACATGAAACCGAATAAAACTAAACTCTTGCCATGTATTGTATTAAGGGTACAATGGACGATGAAAATGTAAAAAATCGATGAAATTTGCTATATTTTTATTTTGATCTTTTATGTATATTTAAACTGTAAGTTATCGTTTGGAAAAAAAATTATTTTGATATCTTAATTAGTTTGCTCAATATCAGCATTTTGTTATTGTTATTAGGATGCCACACCCACTTGTTTTCATTTGGACAGCTGCTGTAAAAAAAGTTTCGTTTTTCTCCAAGCGCTCTAGTGTATCTAATTTTTAATTCTGACTTTATGTTGTTGTTTTTGCTTTGGCAGATGTTAAAAACTTCTACTTTTTCTTTCTTTAATTGTTTGTTTTGGTTTGTTTATTCGTTCGTCGTATATTTCATATTCGAATTGCTCGTTTTAGTTTCTTTGAAATTAGAAACAAAAACAGTTCTATTTATGGTTAAAATTAAAATTTACTCTATTTTTAATTATTTTTTTTGTTATTGTTTTTCTAAATTTTGTTTTAAAAAGAATTTAATCAGTTTTCACTTCCAAAAGCCTAATAAGTCGTCCAAATAAAAGCAGACAAAGTTTGAAAATGCTAAGATATGATGGACAAAGAAATCATTTCATTCATAACCAAGCAATTCTAATGACATTTTGGAAGTTTCTACCAAATGCAATAAACCTGAAATATTGAATTCATCATCTTAAAATTGTGTATAATAGTTATATTGTTCTGTGCAAACACTTTAGTATTCTTTTTTGAAGAATATTCTTTGTCGTGAATTTCAGGAAAAATTTCTTCAAATAATTTAAGCAAGTTTTTTTGTTTATTATTCAAAAATGTGTCTATCCTGTGCTAAATATGGTAAAGAATTTGGTTCTGTATTTAGGGAGGAACTTACAGAAAAAAATCTTTGAATTGAACAACAAAGTTCTAAAGCCCTTCTTATCTCGACAAAGAAAATATATCAAAATTTGATTGCTGATTTATTATAACTCAGAAAAAAAAATAGTTAATCATATAAAATAAATTGTATCTTATAAGCATGTATCATATTTTCATCATATAATAACAATAAAATGAAAAAAAATTCAAAAAATCAGAAAATTGTTAAATTAGAAGAAAAACATGAGGATATAATTTATGCAGCAGGTGTATTTTGATTTGCTTCAGAATTTGTATGTTTATGGCTGCATATATAGTTTAAAAATGTTATATGAATATAAATTAATCTTTGTGGCTTATTAGATGTTATTAAACAAGTCTAATTTTTATTTGAACTTTTTTTAATTGAAAAAAAGGAGTTGGTTTTGCTACACCAGAAGTATTTACTTTATATGTTTTGTGGATTCTTACAAATATATTATAAATCTATGGATGTATATATTGCAAAAAATAAACAATTCTTTTTATAAACATAAATATTTAACATATTTAAGTTGTTTCAATTATATTTCTGGTCTGTAGAAACCATTGAAATGTATTTTTAGCTTTTTCTCAAAATGAAATTTTATGATGCTGTCCAAATTTTCAAATACTCCATGCGCATTATATTTTTAGTTACAACTCTGAAACTTTTATCTTATGCTGTATGAACATATGATAATATAATTTTGCATTTTAAGATAAATTATGTGGTTTATATTTTTTTTATTGAAGATCTCAAGTAATATTATTGCATTGATTTTTTAAAAATTTTGAAACAAAGTCAATAATGCCAAGTTTTAAAAGAAAAATCATATTTTGAATTAATTTAAACATGCAAAATATTTTGTAGAATTAAAAAATGTATCTGAAAACACTGAAATAGTTCATTTATGTACTATTTTTATGCGCATGGAACAATTTGAAATTCTACAATATTTTCATTTTTTGAAAATATTTTTCTAACAAAATTAAAAAGTTATCAATAAATTTTGATGAAATTTTTATTGATGCATTAGATTGATAAAATGCATTTACCATGAAAATTTCAAAACAATACCTCAAAAATTGAGAAATTTTGGTTTCAACGTCCATTGTACCCTTAATACAACAAAAATGGATGAAAAATATTCCTGCTAAGTATTTGTTTTGATAATAAATCAATACGTCAAAATACTAGTACAAACTTTTTTCTATTCGGCACTTTTGAATAAGTTAGAAATTCCACCAAAACCTTTTTTTTTTTTAAATCAATCTGAAAATGTTGCAATAATAGATAAACAAATTAGTTGTCTTCTTGGCCATCAAATAGTATATGTCATATAAGCTATCTAAATATAAAATAAAAATATAATATTAGTGTGACAGTAAACATTTCAGTCAGTTCTCAAGATGAGTGATTAAACTGGAAAAGAAACTGGATGTTAAAACCTGAAAAAAATCATGGCACAGGAGCTGTATATAATTTAAATATAAACTTAGATGAAATAATGGAACATTCATTCACTTCACTTCTTATAAATAGGTCTTCTAAAATAAAATATAATATCTTTGGCAATATATCATTATTATTAATTTTTTTAAAGTTAGTTTATGGTATAATTTTGAATAGACACAACATTTATATATATTTGAAACATGGACACAGTAGAGTCTTTGGTATTATATCATTATTTTTGGCATTACATCATTATTAAAAAAATTTAAAGTTAGTTAATAATATAATTTTGGATTGACACAACATTTATATATATTTTAAATTTGGACATTCTTTGAGTTTTAATTAAAAACGGGACAATTATTAATTACTATTAACCTTTAGGTTCCGGGAACCTAAATTTGGAAAAGTTCCTTTGAATGCAGGCATTCAGTGAAGAAAGATAACAAATGCTTTCCCCCTTTTTCAGCACTTCAATTTTGAGCTCCCGTAGTGTTAATTGGTCATCTGTCCTCTCCGTTTTAACTAGGTTGCTTTTTTGCGGTTTTACTGCGTGTGTCCCCTAGAAATAGCTTTTTATCGATTTTTTTTTTCTTCTTCTGAAACATTTGTTAACTAATTTCCACATGAAATAGTAATGAATTAAATTTTATGATATTAAATAACCTGTAAATAGGATAACTGCAGTACAGTTATTTAGCTTATTAAACAAATTGTTGTCAATTTTTCAATCATTTTTGTGATTAAATAAATTTCTCAAGCCTTACTGAAGCTGTCAATTTAATTCCTATAAAGCTTAAGCACATCATTGTGAATTTTATTTTTTTTCTTCTTCTAACTCATTTATCTTTATTAAATGTAACGATTTATAAATCATGTATAAATATCGTACTTGATTTTCTAAAAATATTTTTATTTCTTTGCACAAAACACGGATAATAATCCTTGGCTATTTTGTAAATTAAATGCATCTGCAAAATAGCAGGCGATTATCTGCTATTTTGTAGAATTGCATTTTTTAATATTAATGTATTGAACTCATAAAATTGAATACAATTTTTATTCCTAACATATTTCGATCGGTTTTCAATATAAATAACTATTAACATTTTTTGTTCTATTGTCGATTCTTATAATTTATAGTAATTTTTTTCCGAGAATTTCAATTACTCATAACATTGTAATAATTCTGAAAGGTACGCTCTATTTTCTAAACAATTAATAACCAATTTATAACGAAATTTTTTTTCTACATAAAAATTTATTAATTTGTAGGTCATCGCCAGATTAAAGACGATTAATTCAAACAAAGTAAGATTATATATGTTTTATTCAGAATTTGATGCATAAGATTTCATTGCTGTAAAATTATATTAAGAAATAGTTATCAAAAAAACTTTAAAAAAATCTTTAATAAATAAAGCTAGCATTCTAAATGATCAGAATTTGTTATTAATTATAAATATTTTCGCTAGCACATTATTTAGATTATCTTTAAGAAATGCTTCAAATTAAATCTAGAATTCTTTTTTACGTAGTCACTTTATTTTGTTTCAGTACAAATATTTCTGGAAAATTTTAAATGTCTAGTAACTTTTCAATGAATTAAAATGAAGGAATAAAGATTTTAATATTTCTCTTCTGATTTTGGAATGCCTAAAAAGCTACTAATTATTATTTTTGATAGATTTTGAGAGCCTCTTCCAATACTTTAAAATTAGAATTATAAATTTTAATGAATGTTTAATTATAGATAATAAAAGCAGCCGTTTTCATAAATCATGAAAAATAATGATGAAACTCACAGATTGCTTAAAAGTCAAAAATCAAATTTATTTTTAGTATGAATACATCGTTCAAACATCAAATTTTAAAGCTAAGAAATTGTAAGTTGTGATTTTTTTAATATTGCGTTAAAACTGTACGTTAATGACTGGGAAATATATATGCCCGAGATTCCAGTCATAGAGGAGGAAGCAGGCTTGAAGACAAAACACTGTTTTGTCACTTTTCAATGTAAAATATAATGACAGGCCGAAAAAATAAACCCAATCCAAGGTTCAATTTAGTTTTCCTGCACTCTGACGAATTGGGATCAAAGATGTAACAATTTATCTGGAACGCCAATAATCTTCACTAAACCATTCTATCAGAAATGAAATTTCAAGTAATTCTTGATTCAAAAATTTATCATTCGAATAAAATTATAAACGCATATTGTTACAAAATTATAAAATTTTATTAAGTTAAAGAATTAATGATTTAAAATGTTAAAAAATTAAGCAACGGGAGAAAAGAATAATATTTTCAATCGACTACTACTAATAAATGAAATTATGCAAACTCATTCGAGAGCTGTTTGGAGTGTTACTTAAAAAATGTCGCCAAAGCAGGGTTCACAAAACACACTAGGGCCAATAGTGATTATAACTACAGCTGGACGAAATCTCCTGACCCTAAGGGGGTAAAGCACGAAAGGGAAGGGAGTTTAATGAGGCAATTACGGTCCGCCGGGAAGTTCAAGTGGGGGAAGGAAATTCAAACTCGTTGCTGGTACAACAGTTGTACCACCCTGTAAGGAAAGGTAGAAAAAATCTTGGTACAACGGCTGTACCGCCCGTAAGCTAGAGGTTAAGTACTGAATACCACTCCTACTACAAGCCTAAAACTATAGATTTGGTAATGTTGTTGAATAATCTATCTTTGACCTGGCATAATCTACACAGCAAGGAAGATAAGAGGAAATGCCAAATAAACTATTACAGATGAGCTCAAGTTTATTCTCAGATGAATAACAAGAATTCTTTCATAGTATAAAAGTTATATGAAAAATTACAATTAAGGCTGCACATAATAATAGAAATCTATACTATTGTTATCTTTGAACAAAATAAGAATTTAAAAAAAATCAAAATGCATTGAACAATTTATTTGCATATCTGTATTTATAGAAA
>JAOUZG010008684.1:426968-453680 GCA_026289955.1 Argiope argentata | reverse complement strand
ATCAAAATGCATTGAACAATTTATTTGCATATCTGTATTTATAGAAAATAGGCAAATGTTACAAAATAAATCTACTTAGATAGCTGCTTAAAAATGAACAACAGTGAACAGCAACACAATGACATAAATAACACTCACAAATATATATTATTTGGTAAAAGTATAGCACTCCACTTCTCCTTTGGCATCATTCTCCATTTGCATCAAGTGGCTTGGTGCGTTAACTGACATATAAAATGCTTATAAGAAAACCCCTATCAACTATTTCATTCAAAGGTACTAAATCTATTTGTTCGAACAGTAAGAGGTTTTTTTGAATGAGCATTCTCTATGCTCAAAAATTTGAGAAGAAATGAAGGTAACAATGTGCAGATGAACACGGCTTAAACTAATTATATACAATAAGTAAGAGTAAATAAATGCTATAATGAATCTAACATTCAATATTTTTAAATATAAATCAACAACTTCACAATTCTAGTAATGACTGAAATGCACACATAAAACAACCAAGCACAACACAGCGTGCTTTATACAATTTCAAACTCATACAACGATTCTAGCATATAAATTATATGTATGTTATTAAAAAAAATATTTTTCTTTTAAAGACACTAACGTAAATATTCGAATTTTGGAACAAAATGAGAAAGATTGATTTTTAAAGACAAAAATATAAAGCCATAATTGCAATACACCAGACATTCAATGCAAAAATATTGTATTTATTCTTAGGCACACTGTACTGTACAAAAGTACTGATCACTATTTTGCAAACAAATAAACAATTTTATTACATCATTTTATTGTAGAAATTGTGCATTAAATATTAAGTATAGTGTACCAAAACAAATAATTTTTTAATAATTAATATTTAAAAAATATCTATCAATTTATAAGCCTATATTTCATTTTTTAAATTTTTTATTAAAAGTTTTGCAGAAATATAAAATGATTTAAATAAATACAGGACAAATATTTGAATTCAAAATTTTTAATTAAGATTTATTGGTCAGCAATGATTTTGTTACAGAGAAAATTTTAATTCAAACATGAAAATATTCATATAAAGTTAATTGTTTTATTAATCAATTTCTAAAATATTGAAATAAAGCAAAATTGGCAGAATTTCAACACAATTATCATTTAACAATTCACATTGTAATTCAAAGTTCAGTATAAACTACAACAAAAATGCATTGTCTATTCTATCTAAATATATTAATTTCTTCTTATAAAATTAAATATTAAACCAAAAAATAAACACCTAAAACAGTTAACTTTAGGTAGGTGAGAAAAAAAAATGAATTAAAAAAGATATAAAATCAAAACAGATAATAAAAAATAATAAAATCTATCTTTTTTTAGCTGCAATTATAAGACATGAGAGAAAAATTAATTAGCAAAAAGTATAACTCTTCAAATAACAGTACAAAAAATTACATTGCAAACTCAAGTGAAAATCCTATGACTTTTATATATTTTTAAAGAATAATAATAATAATAAGTGTTCTAAAACCATTCTGATTCAAAATGTATAAACAATTTCCTAAATTGACATTTTAGCCCCTTGAAGCAAGCAAATATTAATTTTCTGAATTTTTAATAATTATGTAATTAATTTTCAGTTTAGGGTCTATGGGAAGAGAAAATACCCTTTAAAAAATTTATAGTGGGCTGCACCACGAAGGGGGGAGGGAGTTTCACAGGAGTACCACTCACACCTATGACATATTTTTCTTATGACTAATAAATACTTTTTAATTTATTTTGTAATGTAATTTTTCCTTATTCATTTATGTAAATTCTAAAACATGCAATATTATCAATGAAAACTATTTGTAGAATCTTACAAGGTGCAAAAAAATTATAAATGAAAAATAGACAGTTTTAATAACAAGTATTCTTTAAATAAAGGTAACAACTGCAAGTTTTTTATGTGACATTAGACTTTAAATACAATCACACTATATAATGAAAAAACATAATATTTAAATATACAATTTAAAAATTAAGAAAATTGTATTATATAAGAAAATTTATTTAACATCCACATAATAGGATTACTGGCTAATACAAGAAGAATGCAACTGAAAAGTGAAAATTTTAACTATCTTATTCACATTAACCTTACACAAATGTAAATAAATTCCTCCCTTAAAAAATGCATGGCAGAATCCCCATAAAATATAAACCATTTGAATAAGAGAGACAGGGGAAGAAAAACAGATTGGTTTCGCTAACACATTTCAAGCGGTAGAAAATCTCATGCCATAGATGTGCGGTGGTATGTCTCTGAAACTACTTAAAAAGATAACAAATATAAAGATTATTTCTTTTGTGATTTGATTTGAAAAAAATGTATATGTTATAGACAGCTTTCATATTTCAAATTTAGGAAGGTACTTTGAATTTGTTTATTTTTTGCTTGATGAAAAAGATTAGATTGAAAGTACTGAGAAAAAGCTTTAAAAATATCGCTTTTTTTTTGTACCTAAGAGGGACATTAACTAGCATGCTGGCATCTACAAGCAATTATTAAAGTTAGAATATTTTTTTAAAGCCTCTGGTTTCAATCAGAAACCACTGCGTGCTTAGAAATAATTTTTAGTAAGTAGTGGTTTTGCACTGAAACCACCACATGTCAAAGGGTTAAACTTATTTTCTCATTCATTATAAATTAATACAGTTTTAATTAATTTTTAAAGCAACACTATAGTTTCTAGAAGAAAATCAGAGCATAGAAAAGCCTTGTATCAGTCCTTCCAATTATATATATATAGGTATATATACATCTAACAAATTTTTTCTCATAACATAAGGAGAAAAAGGGAAAAGATTATCAAGCTCTAAAGATACATCACATAAATCTAATATTAACAGAATTTTTAAAAAAGGAATGCAAAACAACAACAAAGATAGTTATAAATGCATCGAAAAATGAAATCTCAGTAATGAGGCACTTTTTTTCTCAATGTGGGCAACTCCTTCAAGAATTTTCTACATAGTATTAAATATTCATCCAAATTTTTCTCAAAAAATACCGACAGCCTATTTTATTTAAAAAAAATTATATGGCATAAATTTTCTTTTGCAAATTTAAGCTAATATGAATAATTTTTAGAATAACACAATCAAACATTACTCATATTACAAAGCTTTCTTCTAAGGGAAAGTTCTATAAATTGATGTAAATAAATGCAAGAAACAGATTTAAACTAAACTTTTAATCAAATGATTAGGGACAATTAATTAATATCTCTTCACTAGAAATATTTTATTTTCTACAAGCCTAGTACAGGAAGCAAAGAATTATAAGAACAATCATTAAGTTCATAAGATAGGTTCTTCTAAATATCATTCAAGGATCAGTGCTGGTTTAAAAGACAAACTCATCTGATCAAGGGAGGAAGGGAAGAAAACACTTTCTGGATATTTTAAGAAAAATGACCTTTTTTCACAATTTTTAGTAACAAATCACAAAGAAGAAT
The DNA here is from genome assembly GCA_026289955.1 of Argiope argentata. NCBI lineage: Eukaryota > Metazoa > Arthropoda > Arachnida > Araneae > Araneidae > Argiope > Argiope argentata. Next base: position 450,189 of record JAOUZG010008684.1, on the reverse strand, counting down.
GAAACAGAAACAGTACTGTAAAATAAAGAATAAAATATTTGAAAATTTATTTCATTCTAAAATTATGTAGAAAATTCTGGATAATCGAGCTAGCTTATTAAAAACTTGCACTACATTATATATGAATGTTATAATGGAATGTAGAGTGACCTGAATACCCGGCTCCTTATCTAGTTTTAATGAACAGAAAAATGTAATAGTGTGCAAGGAAATTATTACGTACTGAGTAATTTACACCTGAAATAAGCTGATTAAAAAATATGGAATTATACCAGGATTATAACACAAAAATTAAAAATAAAATTTTAAAAAAACTAAGAGAAAATCAATGTTTTTTTTAATGGAAAGTTCATAAACAGGTTCAAATAAGAACCGAGAGTAGAAAAAGGTTTTCCCCCCCTCATGTTTCTATAAACAGACTTCAGATTCTCAATTTTTTTCTTTTTCTTTCTGCAATAGATGAAGCTTTTCTTCTAATTCCTTGATTTTTTCATCTTTGGCTTGTAACTTTGTTTTAAGATCCTTAACATGAGATGAAAGCTTTTTGCAAGTTTCCAATAACTGTAAAAAAAAATCATATTTTTATAAATAATGTAAAAACCTTTTATTAATTAATTAATTAATTTACCATTTATTTTTGCATCATTAGATGAGTTGAGTTTTGATGCAGAATAACTCCAAGGTCAAGGAAATTTTTTAATAATGCACTAGAAAATCAATTAATAAGTAAAGATATTTAATTTCTGTCTTTAGCTGATATCTACAGTTTGCTGAAAGAACTATGCTTTACATTTTCTTTTAAAAATGTGTAAAAGAAAGCATATTATAAAAAATATTTTGTATTTTAAGTACCATTTTGGTATAAAGGGTTTAAAAATAAATACAGTAAATATATGATAATTAATTAAAAATATAATATTTATAGGAATAACACTGCAAAAGAAAAAAAAGCTCTCTCTCTCTCTCTCTCTCTATCTCTCTCTATCTATATATATATATATATATATATTTGCTTTTCCCTTAAATATTTTTACCACAAACTTTATTATTATTATTATTTTATTTATTTATTTGCAAAGGACTGCTTTTGTAGTTCCTTACTGCTGATTTCATATTTCTTACATAGATTTCTGTCCACTCTATATTCAGATAAAAGAAAATAATCCTTTTTGGCACTATTTGAAATTTTTCACTTCCATCCAAGAATCATCCACAGTTTTCTACAGCTGTGATTCCCATAAACTGGAGAAAGAACACTTGTGTATCACCACACCATAAACACCTCTTTCTGTAAAACTAATGATATTATTCATTCTTCATGGAAACAATCTCAGCTGATATCATCAAAAATTCAATAGCAACATTTGTAAATAGATTCAACCATGTTCCTTTATGAAATATGCGTTGGGGAGTAGGGGGGGGGGCATACTGGCAACTAATTACTTGCTCTTTGAGCCATCGCAACATTGACTCATCTCTTTGACTAAACTACATTTGACATCTTTGACTACTTTAACATCTACATTTGCTTTTCTATTTTATATAAATAATTTTTCAAAAGTAATAACTAGTGTGGATTTTCTATATAATTTCAATTTAAAAACTGATAATAGAAATTGTTGTTTGAAGATAACAATATTGATTAAAAATTTAAAGTTATTTTGAAAAGTGCTAATGTTGTATCTATAAAAATGTTTGTAGTAATATTGGTAATATCAAATTTCAGAAAATGGTTTACAATCATTGTTTGTGTTGAAGCTATTTAAAAAATTTCCTGAACCCTGAAACTTTAACTTAACTATGCAAAGTTTCAAGCACATACAATTTTTATATTTATTCTTCAAACTGCTCACACTTTAGCAAAACTTTGAATTAGGTTACAGAAAAATACATCTTGTCCTTTAAAAGTAGAAGAAGTGGATTTCTGTCTTTTTAGACAGAAAATCCACTTCAATGGATTCATTAAATAAAGCATTTTCTTTGCCAAAGAAGTACTTTACTCAAGTACCCTACTCCTAGTTAAGTCCTAAACCATATGATTGGCATAGTATAGCTTACATTTGGCTAATGCACCATTTACCTTAAATGAACCAACCAACCTAGTTAAGTCTTTAGACAGAGGAATCAATTGTAACAAATGAAAACTGATGCAACTGTGTAACAAAAAATGGGGGGGGGGGCTGCAATTTTATCAAAGGAACTTAAGAAAAACCAAAGAAACCTGTTCACATAGGATTGGAAATTGTAAAATATTTAGGCATCTATTAAGAAATTTTGTCATATGCTTGAAGGCTAAAATTTCTCCACTTGTGCAGATCAGATACCCCTTATTTTTCATCTCAAACAGAAAGTGGAAAAATGCAGAGCATTATCAGTTGAGACATTTAGATTATGTATCTCAATTATCAAATGACATTCATCATGTTAATGGGAAAGATAAAATAACGGATGATGCTTTTTCGTGAATCAAAATTGATGCAATTACAATTTCACTATTATCAGACTATAAAAAAAATCACTCAAAAACAGGAGAAGGACTTTGAATTGGAATAAATATAAGAGTTAATTCTCATTATTAGAGTTCTTTTTTAATTCCTGCATTCTAGACCTTACTCACTTAAAAGTTGTTTAAATAAAAAAATAATAAATTGTAGATATTAATTTTAAAAGTGTAAATGTTACTCTAGATAGATGTGAGCCTACTTGCAAATTTTCAAAGAAAATATTTCCAAAAGTAATGTAAAAACCAAATAAGATTTTTTACCAAATTGGTGATTGCAACAGGATTCCTCTTAAATTGTGAAAATAACCAAATATGGAAGGATTTCATTTATTCTAAATGACTAGAGGAGACAAATTAGGACTTGCATAGCATTGTAATTCACATTTATTATTCAATTTTATTCATGTATTATTTACTTTTTGCTTACGATGGCTCATCTACTTAAAAGCAATTTTCATTATCTTCCAAACTAGGGAGAGGGAGCACTTTGTAACAAATGTCAATCTACCTTAAAATGAAAAATAGAAATTGTTAATTACAAGCTGCACCTTACTTGAATATGACCTAATCAAAATGCACTGTCATCCCATTTAAATATTTTAGACTTGTGATGCATTTGTTCATAATCTCTCTTTTCACTTCAAACTGATATGCATATAAGCACTCAATCAAGATACAGCTCAACACACTGAAACATGCTTGCTATGTCTGAATATAGAATATAAATTTATTGTGTGTAAATCTGTACTTATGACTTGATTAGAAGGTAAACTTCAGTATAAAAATACCATAACACAGATTCTAAAGCTTAACGAACTTCTATTAATTAATTATTAATATTATTATTTGCTTATATACTTTACAATTTTTTTAAATTGCTCTATACATACAGTATATACAATCTGAAATTACAGTATATACCATCTGAAATCACAGTATATACGATCTGAAATCAGTATTAGCAGTTTTGTATTGCAAAAAATAAAATTTTCATAATCTTTCTAAAGGATTTTATTTGTTTCTTATATATGGCGAGTCCAGTTTTCTCTGACAAAAGGCAAAGTAAAATGAATACAGTTTATATACTCAGTATCTTAAAGTCTACATACTTGAAAGTCATTGAAATTTAATACAGAAAGTAAAGAGTTATTAAGTATTGAGGAGCCAACACCAACCTGGAATTGCATCTTGATTTAAAAATGCAGAAGAATTCTTTGATGGCATTACTTCACAGTTTAGGCGGTTTAAAACTAATGGCACATTTATTCTCTCAGTAAACAAATATTTGTGCCCCATGCAGGATTTTTAAACTACAGTATATAACAGGTTAGGCCCATTAACTTCAAAAAAACCCCTCTCCTCCCAATCCACTCAAGAAGCAGAATAAAAACTAAGACTATCAAAGCATAAAATCAGTTTACTCACCTCTTCATTACTGCTCAACTCTAGACTAGAATCCTCATGATCACTAGAACTGTCATTGTCCTGAATAGTGACAAAAGTGGCCACAGGCATCATACAGTGAGAGATAACTCCTACCTTGGGGGTAGAATGAGATGGCACTTCTTCTGACCAAGGGAATTTTTTTGTCTGGGATGTAACCATATTGTGATTGACTCTGGAAATGAAATCCTTTTAATAATTGTTAAATGTATGAAAACTAAATAATACGATTGATTGCCTCCCGGATTTCAATAAATGCTCCTACTTTCCCTGAACATAAAACCATCACAAACCATATTTTTGATTAAATTTTGAAGTATCACTCCATTATGGTTTATATATTGTGATGCATTTTCATAATTATATATGTTAATACAATGTTTTATTTCATTTTTCAGCAAATTTTTATATGGCTTTAGCTACTGATGAGAAATCAGATATATTCACTAAACATTAGCAGGATTATAATACAAAATTAGATACTATATCTTTCTTTCATATATTATTGAATTCCTTCTGATTATGGGTAAATATGAAATCTGATAAATGAGAGCATATAAAGTGGATCTCTATAAGGCAAATTGATTGACCTACAACTATCAAATCTGGCACAAATATACTTAGAGGACAGAAAAGTACATATCAGATAGTACTTTTTTTTTTTTTTACAGAAATTTAAGTATTAAAAATAATGCCTGATTTTTTCATTTTGCCAAGAAAACTTTGAAAGGTATTATTACATAAAAATATTTTTTCATTATTTGCTTATTAATGATACCATTTGAAATTTCTTTTTGAATTTTTACAATTCATTTATTTACTTTTTCTGCATTATCTTCAATAATACTTTCCAATATTGCTATGAAATTCCAACTATTATCAGTGTTTCATCAAATATTCAATTGTATGATTTATTTCTTTTATTAAAAAATCAAAAATGAAGATTCCATTTAAATCACTTTAGCTAATAAGTAACTGAACATACTCATTTATTATATGAAAATTTCAGAACAACAATTTAATGTTGGAAACAAAAGAACATAAGTAATAAAAACAAAATTATAATGTTTATAAGACAACATATCACTGGACATTAGATATTTCAGACAATTAAATTTTTCATGTTAACACATGTATGATTCCATTAAGAAGGTTCAAGCATACAAAAAAAAGCAAATACAATAATGCTTCTTTAATTTACATCTCAATCTGAAGTTTAGAATTTTGTAAGAGATTTAATACAGCATAAACAATATCACAGACAAACCAGCAGGTTGCAAAAGGTAATAAGTATGAAACAAAAATATTAAAACTAAATAAGCAGTTGGTATATTTAGTTTTAACATGCTATGTACAAGATGTACAAATATTACATGAAAAGATGCAATCAAAGGTTTAAAAATAAGATTATTAAATGTCACTTAGTGAGCAATGTCATAATATTTGTTCCTAAAATGACGAATAAACACGTTTTAGTCACTTCAATATGTATATTACGTGAACCAAAATCTCAAAAGTTTGTAACACCATTTGAATAATATTCATCAAAACTGCTGTAAGCATTTTCAATTAATTATAGTGCAGTTCTATTTTTGTATAATTAGCTATTATAAACCTACTTGTCAAGAGTTTGATTGTCTTTCACAACATTGTTGTTCCCATTGATATGCAGAAGTTCCCGATAATCCACTTTGTTGCCTTCAGCAATGAAAATGAATTTCCTTTCATTATTTCTATCTGCTGTCAGCAAATACTGTCTATCAGGATTATAGAGAACAGGTTTATTTGTGCAAGCCCCTGCCCCAGTCTAAAAAAGAAAGAATTGCATGCATCTTGTGTGTTCTAATGATAATGCTTTCATAAAAACATTCTAAGGCTACTCAATTTTAAAATTATTTCTCCTTAGAAAAATAGCTCTCTTAAAATAATAAAGCAAACAAAAAAAATTCACAAAAATTATAAGTAAAAAAAAATTAATAAAAGCATTCATCAGATTTAAACATAAAAGATGGCAAATTCAAAAAGATTAAATCGTTTCTTTTTTTTAAATACCATTAAAGATAAATGTATAAAATTAGAGCCCCTAAAACATGCTGGATCAAAAAAATAACCATGAGAAGATAAACAATAATAGAAAAATATGAATATAGATATTCATATTCAATAATATTTCTTTAAAATAAAATGATGATAATGTAATGCTGTTGATTCAAAAGTTCAAATTCGTATCAAATGATACATTAAATCTTTTTAACAAACAGTCAGAATTTGTTTTTTCAGATGAACTTTCCTTGCAAGAAAGTGAAAATTAGGATGCTCTGATCATTTTTAGTCATTGCTACATACCTTAAAAATTAATTTTATAAAAGGGAAGAGCTTTATGATATCAGATAACATTCATTTAGTTTTTATTACATAAAATTTTGAATATTAGTACTAAATATAGAATTTAGAGATAGATCCTTAAAAGATATTTTAACAGATACATTTTTTAATATTATGTAATATCTTTAAAAAAACAATTTTTTCAGTAAAATTTTATTAGAAATGTTTTGATTTAATGTAACGAAACAGATGAAATCAGCAGATAATAATAATAATAATAAAAGTTTAATCAATGAAACACATTAAATAGAATTTCAAAAATCATACATTAAAAAAATAACATCATATTTCTAACTAAAATAGTAATGGATATAAATTTTTATTTTGTCTGTAACTGCTTAATTTGTTTAAATGCATTTTGTAATGATGGAAGAAGTAACACAATTTTTAATCAAATAAAATCTGTTCACTCAAATGACATATGGCTTAGTTAAAAAATAATAATAATAACCAGACACAGTGGTGATTTTCCACACAGGCAGTGGAGGTGGCTGTATTTCAGAACTACTGGGGGCCTTAAAATTTGTTTTTATGTATATTATACAGCAAAGTACTCAAAAATAAAAATTCCCTTAGTCACCACTATTTTCAGTTTCACAGAATTTTCATTCTTTGCTTTTTCTTTTTTAAAAAATGAAATGAATGCATAAAAGGAGCTAATTGAAATGGAGGGAAAAACTGACAAGAATACAAAATTTAAAATAATAATAATAATTTTTTAAGCCATGATTTTAAGGAGTTACTAATGTATTTTATATTATCTTATTTTTTCAGGGCATTCAATATTTTTATAAGAATTAAGACTAGTCTAACAGAATGTTGAATCATTTGTCATCAATGTTGATCTTTGTAAATTTGAATTTATACATCAAGAAAAAAAAAAAAGGCAATTTTAAATTGACAAATCTAAAAAGAAGCCAAGCTAAGAAATTAAAAAAAAGTTTCCTTCTTGAAATAATTTTGTATTTTTATTTCTTTCTAAAATTAAAATCGAATACATGAAAATAAAATTAAAAGTTAAGTGATGATGCTTATACATTTCAAACACAACACAAATGGTTGCATGATAAATTTGGCACAATATCATGATAGAGTGAAGAATATTTCATTTTTACTAGAAAAAAATTACATAGTAGCCATGCTAAAATAAAGATTGGTGTTGATGTACATACAACACAGACATGCTTACTGCTTAAGAACAGTTAACGATAGAATCAAATTACAGAATGACCTATTTTTACCATTTGCATATATGAAAAATTTTCTACATTTTTTTCCAGATTAGATTCTTTTGTCTTGTTTCTAAGAATAAACTTTCATATTCAAAATATTTCTTATACATATAGTTAACATGTTTAAATACATGTTAAATGTATTTTGTGAGAGCTGTCATACAAGAAAACATATAATAAATCAAATATACATTTTACTTGATACTAACATTTGTCAATTAAAATCAATCTGAGGTAAATATTAAAAAAGCATTAGTTAATATATTTTAAAAAGTACTACTCAACATAAAGAGCAAATCATTAAGTTAATATTTATATACATAAGAAGGAGGTAAATTGAAACAACAATACAAAGTTTTTTTAGCTTTCAAAGATAAGAAAATAATGATAGAGTAGAAAACTAATTTAAGAAGTTTGATAATGACCATTAGTTAAAAATGAATGTGATCAACAATGGACATCGATTACCTACTAATGACTTAAAAGGGACAGCTTTTCGTGATTTTTCAGGAGTTTTCAGACTTATTTCCTCCAAAATTTAAAGTTAATAAATTTTTAAAATCTTGTACTGTCAATTTCAATACAAACCCTAAGAGAAATCAATATTGGATTTCTGTTCTTTCCACTTAACCATTCCTTGGCAGTAAGGGAAGGAGTTGGAGCAGCAGTGTCTGGAAATATGTCTTCTTGGAACTGTTCAGACTAAAAAATATTCAACATTTTCAATAAACTATAAGGATGGAATAAATAAATTTATATATATATATATATATATATATATAACCATTTGCATTTCTCAGCATGAAATCTTTATCAGATTGAATACTAATTGTAAAACTATTTTACATGAATGGTGAATCACAACTATTGTATTACAAACGTTTTGCATGGAAAAAGGGTTGAAAGTGCAAAAATTAAATGGGGGTATTGTTTTTAATATAATATTTTGAAGAAACAACATTTTGACTAAAATCCAAGAAGTGATGGATCATCCTTGAGCATAGATCTTTTCCATATTGTAAAAATTGCCAAAAAAGAATTATAAGGTTGCCGCTCAGATTTGGGAAAAAAAATCTTTTTACCTATAATGTAATAAAAGAGGAAATGTGCAAATAAATAATTTCTAAATTAAAATGTAATAATAAAAAATAATTCTTGGAGAAAACAAGGATTTCTTCTGTAAACATGGATTTATTCCAGACGCAGTTTATAAAAAGTTAAAATTTTTGGACATGCATTCAAATATTTTAAATGGTATTCTTCCCAACTAGAAAATCCTCTGTCAAAAGGACCCATTTTTTAGTTACAATAATTCCACTAGTAATCAAGTAGCTTGTAGTCACTATTTCAATATCAGTATTTTTTCTCAGCCTTAGATTTTTAGGATTATCAAGCTCTATCAAAAATAAGTGCTTAATGTTTTTACTTCTTCAATTATGCTTCTTTTGATAATTTTTTTCGTTAACTGTTTAACAAAAATGGAGAGATTAATTTAGCCCGACAAGTATTATAATATTATCACTAATGGCAGATCTAAACAAAATTTATTTTATTGAAATCTATATATTTTTGATGTTTTGTAGAGCACATTCACAAATATATATTGATAGTTTCTAATAAGTGGAAAGAAAAAAACTTAACTTCAATGAAAATTCTAAAGAACAAATAATTTTCAGGAAATCAGCACATCTGTTGAATTATCTTTATATATTCTATATGTTGCTCAAAGAATTACACCGATTTTCCATTCAACAGATTTATGTTTATACGGAAATTCTCAATGGGTTATGCACAGTCCATAAGAACTTAAATCTAAAATTTTAGTCATTTTTGTATGAAAGTTATTTGACAGGTTTAAAAATTTCTAAATTTACATTTGGCTCATTATTTTTAAAATAATGGTATATCCACCCTTTATATAATTTTTTGAAAGTTCTCAAACAATTCTTGAGTAGTGGCCTTAAAAATACAGAATTTCAATATTGTGTGGAGAACCTATAGATCGATTTACACCAAAATCTTATAAACCAAGATCAGCTTGGCATTTTTGTAAAATGTAGCTCAAAAATTCATCAAAGTATATTATACATTTTTTACTGTTTGAAGATTTCTTAAAAGTATTGAAAGGGGAAAAAAGGGGGGCTAATTAGCAACAAATAATGTACAGCATTTTTGCATGATCTGATCCCCCCCCTTTTACTAGCAGGGAGCGTGAACTTATGTGAAAATATTTCTGATACATAACTGAAGATTTAAAGATTGAAAGTAATGCAATAAGTTTGAATTCCCATAAAAGTCCAGCTTTAAATCGTTATTCTTGAATCAAAAAAGTTCAAAATCGTTTTATATCAAATTAGACTAATCACAAATACTGTATTCCTTAAGATACAAAGACCAACATCAGTTATGACTTCTTTTTTTTTAACTGGCATGCAATTTTTTAAGTTTTCCACTTTTGGAATAACAAACATATACCTGCTTTCCCATATTATTTAAGCTTATTTTGTCCTTAAAAAGCCAGCAGTATGCAGCATATGGATTTTGAAAAACTAATCTATTCGGAAAAGCTAATTTTAAATTTGTATCCAGTCAATTTGTATTAAATATGGATTTTCAGTGGCTAATGGCTATAAAAAAACTCGAATAAATTCTGATTACTTCACAATTTCTCAAATAATAAACAAATCTATTCTACTATTATAATTGTGAAAGTTTGGATGGATGATGTTAGTCAATCAGTCAGAACAGCTGAACGAAATAGGATGAAATTTAGCACAGAGATAGATTATAGTCTACAATAGAACATAGGCTACTATTTATTCCGGTTAATTGAGTGGTTAATTTTTTAAAATAAATAACTAACTTTCCCACCAAAAAATCTTAATTTCTCCATCACCAAATCAGTAAGACTAAGTGTTTTTCAGTCAAATGCTGATCATATTATTCCTCTTTAGCAATTGAAGGAAAGGGTTTAGATAGCAATTTAACTTGAGCTGTCTACTGAACACTTGATATTTAATTATTGCAACCAATCATTACAGAAGCTTTCACTCAAGCCTTATAGAAACCATTGAAAGAAGAGGCAGAATTTCAACTCTTTAATCTGATAGTGGCACTAGTTTTCAGGCCACAAAAATTTGTTGAAAACAATTAGCTAGGGAAAAGACTGCAATATTTTCAGAAATTCAAAACATCAATCATATATTTGTTCCATCATATGAACAACAAATTTTAAAAAACAATCTTTCCTAAATATAATTAATTGCCTTAACATATATATTATTTCAATCTTTTAATATTTCACAATTATGGATTTCAAAATCTTTCAAATCTCTTGCACAGTTTCCCACTGAACACATAAGGAAACAAATGAGCACACCAGTTTTTTCTGAAACATATGTTGTATCATATACTATTATTGTCTAAAAAATGTTGATTAATTAATTTTACAAATATTTTTACACATGGTCAATATATAATTCAATGATTCATTCTGGTATTTTTTCTTGAATAATGACACCAATTTAAAATCGGATTTCAACTTTTCATCCAACCTATCAGAAAATTGGAGTAATATTTGATATATTCTACAGTTATCAAATTTTAAACTTTCAATGGGGCTATGTAAAGGCAATTCAAAATATAAAACTTAATGCAGTTATAAATTTTTTGAATGTTATGTTTAATTATATCCAATGTCACAATAATCACTTTAACAAGCATCATTATATATATTATAAGGATTAAATTAATTTTTGTGAGACATTTTTTTCTTCAAAAAAATAGCATAAATCATTTGCACCAACAACAGTCTGAGCATCATCTCAAACATAAAGTAAATGAAGGAAACTAAAGAATCTTTTTTCAATTACAACTGGTAAAATAATATATTTTTACCAAATAAACAATCATGTTTTAACTACATTTGGCTACAAAATTTATGTTATTAAAGGATTTTCTCATTTGAAAACTTCTGATCAATGCTCATATTCATCAAAAAAGGATCAATAATTTTTATATTCTAATTCATTTTCATTGGAAGCTTTGAAAATTTGATTTTTTGAAGATCTACATTGTTTATCGCTATTTATATTTAATAATTAATAGTAACTCATTTCTGATTAAAAAATTTTTCATTTGAAAGACAATTTAGAAAATCATTTATGTATTTTAAAAAAAATGGCAGCAAACAAAAGAGCAGATGTTTAATTTGTTCATTGATTGCTGAACAGACCTTTCCAATTTTGTACATTTATTAATTTTATGTTTTCTAATACAGTTTTTATTGTTTTTTTATTCAATTCTGATTGATAAATGAATCTCAAGAAGAAAATTAGATAGAATTTTTTTAAAATTAAAATATTAAAATGCAATTTCAGTAGGTTACTACAACCTTAACAGACAAATTATCACCAGCTCACTCAGTATGCTTTTTTTATGAAAGAAAATAACAACCACTCTACACATATTTACAGCATTTTACTATATGGAATCTCAACAGATCTCGTGTTTCCATTCCTCGTTCTGGAATTAAAGTTCTTAATTTTATTGATATTGATTATTATTAAAAAAATTAATAAAGCTAATTGGGAGTTCAAGAAACAGTACTAATAATCAACCTTTTTATGAGTTCTTAAATAGCAGTAAATTTTTATAATTTTACAGATAAATAATTTTTACATTGACACCATTTCAATATAATCTAGAAATTACTAAATACAAGATGTGAGAATTATAAAAATAACATGGAAGTAATGGTAAATATAAAAAAGAGAGTTAAAAAATTAGTAGCTTTACAAATCATGTTGAATTGGCAATTTTTGTAATAAATACTTCATTTTTGCCATTTTGAAAATTCCATACTGGTAATGACTTACTTTTCTTGGAACAATCATAGAAACAGGTTCACAAAGAGGTTTAACTGCATGAAGCTTGTAAAAACGGAAAACTTCACAACGGGAAACATCCAATCCTCTTTTTGGCATAAATCCAAGTCCTCGTTGAGGGAAACCAGTTAAAAACTGACTTAAGTAATGGCAATAAGGAGGTTCATTTACAATTTCATAGTACCTAATGTTTCCATCGCCCTAAGATAAAGATATATTCTAATTTAAAAAGGAAGACTTACTTTTCTCATCACAAATAATAAACTATTAGTTTTATGGTAGTTTAATTGAATAAAGAAACAATATTATTTCTATCCATTTAAATTAAGAAATCTAAATTTGCTCACAATACAATTGAATCTTCAATAAAATCATATATGAAGAATCCATACAAGCCAAGAATAATTAATCTTTGCATACAATAAGGATAAAGAAGTTTACTATCTCTTCAAAAACTAACTGTCTCTTCAAAACTAAGAAATATCTAACAAAGTGTGATTTTAATAGTATATGAGCATACCTTTAATGATTCAATTTTAATATTCATTTAGTGCTCACTTATAATTCCAATAGTTTGAAGTGTTTTTGTTATACTCAAGAAGAAGACTCGAGGATTCTTTTAACTATAACAGTAGAAAATAACCCCTTCAGTTTCAACCATTCACAGTATTAATAGATTGCATGTCTAGTAGTATAGCCAGGTTGCTGTTTTGTTGTTCTGCCTTCTTAACCCTGTAAGCGTTTTGTATCACAATTTCAATCTATTTCTTCACCCTAAAACATCACTAATTTTTCAGTAGAAACTATTAAACTAAAAATTAAAATAATGAATAAAAAAATACTTCACTAATTTTATAATCACTCATACAGATAATATGAACAAAAACCTTCACTGCAATTGTTTTGCAATGTGAAAAGTAACAAATTTTTAATATTAATTATGATAATTAGCATTAAATAATAATAATTTTTTTAAGAGTTGTTGAAATATGTATTTCTTTCAAAAGTTGTACATTGCAAAGTGATGTTTTAATTTTATCTTTCTAGAAAAATCAATTTTTTATAAATAAGGTAGCCTTTTATGTGAAATATTTTAATTTAATATTAAGTTAATATTTTGAATTTAAAACTGTTTACTTTCCTTGTGTATTGCATAGGTTACATTATTATACAATTCCAGATTGAAAGCATACTTGGATGTTTAATATTAATTTATTACTTACAAATCTATTATATTTTTATGCTCGTACTTTGAAATTTTTGTAATATAAATAAACAGTGATGTAGTATCAATTAAAATGTATGATGAAAATTTAATTTTTTGTTGAGAATTTCAATTATTCATTACAAGTACCTTATTAGTAACTGCATTATAATAGAGAAATATTTTAATCCAAAGATTCACTAAAATGTAAACATTTAGAAAATACAATTCAACAAAATAAAATTGAATGTAATATAATTTGAATTTGATGTACAGGCCTTAATTATCATTTATGTGTTAATTTATGCTTATAAATCTGTACAGTCAGTAAGTTGTTTATGACTATTGCTTTTCAACATAATATTATAGTTGCAATAATATTACGCACAAATTATTTGCTTTATTCCTGGAAAATCATCTATTCTTTTTTTCCCCCTGAAGGTATTAATTCACAATTTTTTCTTATGTTAAATTCATGATAAGACTAGTATCAACTAAACTAAGCATTACTGATATTAGAAAATTAATGTCACAGAATTAAAAAATGAGTAAAAAACAATTCATTCCAGCCAAATTTAACTTATTAATGAAATTAAGCTTATACATTTCATATATCCCAGGATTGCCTTGTTTGGTATTTCCTCTTTCTAAATATATAACACCAACACAGATTAAAATATTACCTGGCCAAAATATCCTGATCTTTTGGAATGTGACACAATAAGGAAGCGATTTTTTTAGGTTATTAGGGTATTGCTGAAAAGGTTTTAAGAGGGAATGAAATCTCTAGACACTGCTGGTAAAACAGCTGAACTGGTGCTCAAGCAAAGATTTAAAAAAAATTATACAGTAATTGTATTGCTTATTAGCAAAAGGTTAAACAACCTGAAAAAATCAAATAATTTTTAATAAAATACAGTACCTATTTTACATTGTAAGTGTTTGAAATCCTTTACAGTAAAGAATTATTTTTTTCTTTTAATTTTCAACGTAATCTTCATTAATAGCATTGTTTTTTGTACTTAAGATATTTTAATGGTCTGTTTTATAAATCAAAAATATGGTTTGTGTTATAACAGTTATAAGACCCTAATCTATAGCTCTTCAAAGTACTCGAGAAGAAGAAAAAAAGAATTTGATATTTAACTAAAATTTAGACTAAATATCCATGATTCTCCTTATATGAAAGCCGATGGAATTTTTAAAACTAAATAATAACATTCCAAATATTTAGGATAATTACAAATTAGTAATTTAACAAATTAATTAAAGAGAATTACAAGTTAGTGGAATTATATTTTATGATATAGTACAACAAATATTCAGGATTTTAAAATGCAGGTGAAAGATTTCCCTTTTTTATAACTGAATGCGTAATTGGAAGAAAAAATTATTATTATTAAACCATAGGTTATTTTAACATCTTTGAAACTGAAAATATTTTGATTACAGACCAAAAATAAACAGACAGCTGCTTACAAAACAATAAAAAAGACACAGCAAATTTATAAAAGACTTTTAATTCATAAAAGGTCCCAAAAATATAAAAGGAAAATAAAAAATTAACAAGCCATTAAATAAAATATACAGTACACAATTAAATTAAATTTAGGACTGCTAAAACAGACCTTTTTTAAATGGGTATCTTTCAGAACAATTAACATTTAATGCAGTTATTTATAAAATATATATAGTTAAAAATAGAAGTTGCATGATATGATAATGACAGGAACAGACAAAAATTATAATAAATAATCTTGGACAATATAAGGTTCTAAAAA
Source organism: Argiope argentata (assembly GCA_026289955.1). Classification (NCBI taxonomy): domain Eukaryota; kingdom Metazoa; phylum Arthropoda; class Arachnida; order Araneae; family Araneidae; genus Argiope; species Argiope argentata. The sequence continues at coordinate 434,755 of JAOUZG010008684.1, read as the reverse complement.
TTAAAAACATCTGTTTTAATTGATTTAGTTTGCTCACCAAAAGCTATTCTTTTTCAAAAAATATTAAGTTGGAATTCAAGTGTACAGTAGTGGCACAAAATAGTTTGACTATCATTTTTTAAAATCTTTTACTATACAATCACACAGAAAAATTTAAAAAAAAAACATCTGTACTGGACAAATCTATTTAATTAGTTTCCAAATATTTTTAAACCTTCGTGGCTAGGACATATTGGTCAAATACACCCTGCCACCCCATTTAAAAAAACTATTTCTACTTTTAACTATTTAAGATGATTTTAAAAAGTTAGTGGGATGTATATGTATGTGTATTAAATGGTTTTATAAAATTACAATTCATAGATCTATAAACATGTTCAAAATGAATTATTCCAGATGTTTAGAATCCTAAAGAATTGATCTTTTAGAAAAAATTAAGATTGAATCCAAATTTACAACAACAGTCAGATATGTGTTTAAAAAGTTTTATTGAATTATAATCTATATACATATCTATATAAGATATTAGAAATGAATTATTTCAGAATTATTTATTGTTTTAGTAACTGATAATTATTTCTTCCCTTGAAAATCTTATGTTATTTCTCAAAAGCTTCCATCTTCATCAACAACAGCAGTTTAATAAGGATTTTCAAAATATTAAATAACAAAAAATAATCATGTAGATGAAATTTTTTGGCACTTTTGTAATTGCAAAATTAATAAAGAAATTTCTTCCTATAGAAATATACCTAAAATGGTTATTTGGAATTCATAAAACGCACGCACGCACACAAAACACTATTATTCAAGATGGTAATGCATCTTAAATCATGATGAATTATTTTGATAACATTAAAATTGAAAGAGCAACAGAGTTAAAGGGGTGGTAAAAAAAATTCAATTCAAAGATGGTTTCATAGCACTTATAACAGCATGGATATTTACCTTTCCTGCAACATATACCATTTTGGTATCATGATCATAAAATGGAAATAAAACTCCAGATGATGAATCAATATTTTCAATTCGTAAAGGAGCTTGTAAATCATGCTGCAATTAAAGAACAAAAATAAAATAATTCTAGATAATAAAAATCAACTGTATTTAAATAATTTATTCTAAATAAATATGTTATTATAACAGAAAAAGATAGAAAAAAATGTATACATTAAATTATCCTAAATTTGAACACTAAAAAACAATGATATTATCTTGAAATGATATAAGTCAAATGTCAAATTAACTCCCTCTCTCTCTCTTTTTTAATCTACAGAAACCCTTTCTCCTACCCAAATAGAAATGGGCATCCAAGATATGTATGTATTCAATGCAGTTAAATACACATTCATTTGTTTGCTATTTATGCATATGTTAACTTTTTACTGTAGTGAGTTTGGAATGAATGGAATTATTATGAAGACAGCACAAATAAATCAACCCAGCAGTTTGTCACTACTAACAGCACAAATACACAATAAACACAGTCCGCAAAGGCGGGTAGAATTACACCACAACAGATATCTTTTAAGCGGCAGAGCAAAAACAGCGAACACAAACACAGCTTGAAAGAACTCTTTGTGATTCAACGCCCGACGAAATAGCCTTACGGCAGAGGGGAAACCTCTAGGTATCTCAGGAACCTGCACAAAAAGCATCAAACATTCCTTTCACCAAGTCTTAAGTGACAAGGCAGTGAATCCTTTAAGACTGAGGGTTGCAGGTTCAAGATTCGGTTTTACCTAGACATATAAGCAAGTACATTATTTAGCTATTAAGCAGATTAACCACATCAAATCTTTTGAAGTCAACTGCTCTCCTATTGGTGTTATGAAGAAATATTGAGAGGAAAGTACTAGCTCAGATATCCTTCTCAACAGTTGACTGCAGTTCAAATTTATGACAAGTGTTTCAAAGTAACCCTAGTGTTTCTTTGAAATCAGACATTAATATAACTTTTTAAAAAATTATTAACCTTCTAAACTCAGTTGTTTTATCTGTAATTGTCAATTTCAAATATTTCCCATTTTTTCAAGGCTGGATTATATAAAAACAATGCAAATCTGCAGAATTTTAAAAATTTTTTCATTTATAAATTTCAAATTTTATAAATTATATTTTCCAATTTTATCCAATTTACAAATTTAGAGAATTTGAATTGAATTCTGAAATTTATTTTACATTTATTTTTCAGAATAAAAGGAAGAAAAATAACGTATCTTACTTGTGGAAATAATAAATGTTTTTTAATTAGATTTTCATGCAGTTGCATATATGAAGTGTAATATTTTTTCAAACAGGGTTTGAAGTTTAAAGAGACGAATGGAAAAATGCAACCTTAGTGACAATAATTTCTCCTCAGCAGAAACTCTTCTTTGCACATCCAAAATTTTTAAAAATTAATAGAGAAAGAAAAATAAAAAATTTAATTTAAAGTATTGTTACAAACTTTGTAAATATTTGTATTTGTATTGAAATAGACAGATCTAAGATAGATTCTGGGGCAAAAATCACGCAATTTAGGAGCATTTTACATAAAAACGGCATTTCCACTGATTTGGTGACTTGGTGAGATTTGGAGAAAAATAGATAGTTCTGTAAATTGTCATCATCTAAGCTCTAGGACCATTATTAAGCGAGATAGCTTAAAACCTTCCCAAACCTGGGCAAAAGTCCTAGATTTTCATGCCAAGTCAGAGATAAATACCAATGCCAGATTGACCATGATAACTAAGAGAGAGTAGTGAAGATTGGAATTGCACTACTCTCAGTGTCTAGACTCAGTAGTGAAGACTGGAGTTTAGACAATGATGCCTCTGTCCAGTGCACAGAAGCTGTTATCTGTCTGAGGTATTAGAGATCTCTGTGTCTAGCTGAATTGGGGTACTGGATTGAATTGTTGAATTAATTGAATTGGATTGAATTGTTGTATTAGCTGAATTGGAGATGCAAATTGTGACTCATAACTTGCTGCAATTTCCTGCATCTTCTAGAGATTTCTAAGAACCTTGTGATTTGAGAGATTGCTTAATCAAGTCTTAATTTAAACAAACCCCAAAGTGCAGTACAGTATGTATAATATTAAATAAAAAAGAAAATTTCCCAACATATGTTTGTACTTCCATCTTATACTTCAATACACTTTTTCTACATTAGATATGATTCGAGAAAAGAAAGCAAAAAAAGTAACTATCAAAATTTATTTTAAAACTTCTTTATTTAAATGAATTAAAAATTAATTATTCATTATTTAAAATTTAAAATTTCTTCTTAAAACTTACTTCTCTCAAATCAAAAATCTAATCATCAATTTTTATTAAACAAAATATCAAATAATTAAAAATTACCTTTAAAAATATGCAGAAATATATTATTACTCAGCATTACAAGTTTAGCATATTATGGAGCCATTGTACAATTTGCAGTATACTGAGTAGTCAGCCAAAATATTTTTCAAATTACAAAATTAAATTATACATCAAAATTTAATCTTAAGACTGTTCAACACTGATTTTTATGCTAATGTTAATCCGGTTTTATATAATCACATGCTCAAAATTTCGTTTTTCAAGGTTTTATTTGCGGTAGTAATTAACTAATTTTTTTTTAATAAAAGCTTTTGTAAATGCGAGAGCAACATATTAGTAAAAGCTAATTTTTTGATATGCTCTTGCAGACAATAAAATGTTTATTTTTTGCTTGTGGATTTTTGTTGATGCCAAAAACCTCATCCAAAAAACAACCTCATGTTCTGATATGATAATAAGAATTTTTACCTGTGACCACACAGCCCACTGTCGATCACTGAAACGAGAGAAGCCAGTAGTAAAAAGTCTTCCAGAATCACCAAGAAATACCACTTTAGCAGCTTTGGAGCCTTTATGACAAATGCCTTCCTATGAAATAAAATTTATATAAAGGTACATATTTCTCTTTTTTATGCAATCTATATGGATTTAAGTGAGAGGGCCTTTAATAAATATTACAACTGCTTGAAAGAATGGATTCAACAAAGGACTTGATCAAAAAATAAAATCCATACTTACATAGAATTTATAATTAATAATTTCATGAGGCAACAAAAAAATTCGAAATCACTAATACATAAGCAATAATAACTTCAAACAGAGGAAAACAAGAAGTATAACCTAAAACAAATAATCAAAGGATGAAATGAATCTTTTATTTGCTTGAAACCTTTAATTAAAAAATATTTCATCATTTTAAATACATAAAATAATCAGTATTTATATATCTTAATTTCCAATGTACTTAGAGAAGTAAAAATTTAAATGATTAGTAAAATTATTTCCAACTCAAAAATTCTCAATCTATTCATTATATTTAAATAATATTCTGCAGAAAAGTTTTAAAAACTTTGTTTAAAAAGAGAAAGAAATTATTCCATAATTATTAAATATTTTCTCAATAATTAATATTATATTATTCTCATTCGTATTAAATAACTAGCCGCCTTTAGCGACCAGTCGGTTCGCCAATATTAATGCCGACTAAAGGGTTAAATCATTTTTATCTATAACTTGGTCTCATAATAAATTTTTCAGCAAAATATTTTTAAGCTTCAAATTTCGATAGTCATATAATTCACCTATACCATTATGTAGGCCTTAAATAGTCCTATCTTTGAAGTCCGCATCTCTCTCTGATTTTCTATAAGTGCACGTAAAATTCACTTTTAAATTAAATTGAAAATGATGAAACTTCAATTAAAACAACGACCTCTTTACTCAATATAAGCATGTCTTTAAATAAAACTAAGAACTGAAAGCAGAATAGTCCGACATTGAATATTTATGTTCAATACAGAATATGAAACATTATATATTTTTTTTATAATTTATAAGATCTCAAGGAATTATTCAGCAAAAATTTCACAGGTTAATTGAAACCTTCAGTTTTTAATTTTATTCTTAGATGTATATAAATGCTCTCAATAATATTTTTTTTAGGTTTATAAATATGTATCAAAAAATTATGGTTTAAATTCCTTTGGTCTTATAGATTCATATTAGTAAAATATTCTTAATATTTCAACTTCTAAATAAATAAATAAGCATTTCTATCTTCTTCAAATCTGGCTGCTTTATTCAGTTCTGAATATTGCAAGTTCAGAACTATCATCATTATCATAATCTAGACCAATTATTCTAGAGTAACCTTGATTGGCTTCTTTGAGATCTTGATAAAGTGATCTAAAATCGCCAGTTTTTACCGTAATAGTTATATTGAAATTTTCGTAGATCGATCAGCTTTGATGATTGATTTAGTTGATTGGATTTTATTTAAGGACTTGTTTAATTAAGGACTTTTGTCTCAAGAATTTCTTATTATTTAAGGACTTATTGTCTCAAGAATATTTTGTTAAATATGATTCACAGAGAGGATGATGTATGCAAAAATTTAATTCATCAGCATTTTTTCCCTAAATCTATAATTATATATTTCACTTGGACCAATTGCTAAGAGATTATTGATATCTCTCCCCAAAAAATTAAGAAATTAGATGTTGGGCTCGGATTACAGAAGATACCTTGTAGATGTTAAGCCATATTTGCCTTAAATAAAATTGTTCAATTGGATTAGTAATATGTGTATAGTAAAATATCATAGAAAACCTTTCCATCCATTTATTTTCCAAAATTATCATGTTTCATATTTATTTCATTTTATACAGACACGTGCCGAAAATGACATTTTTATATGTTTAGTTTGGAATGATATTGGATTTATTTTTTCTCGTGAGAGAACACGATATTGTTTTAGTAGAAAGTTTTGATGTCTCTGAAATATGCGGGTAAAAATAGTTTTATATGCTTTTACAAATTTTCCATTGTTAATTATTACGTATGCTTGTTTGAAAGAAGATGCGTTTTTATTTCGCATGATTCATTAAAATGCGGAGAAAAATTGCGTCGACGCGAAAAATTGAAATGACGTCATTTTAAAAGTTCGTTTAAGATTTCTTGCTTTTAAGTAATTAATCTCGCTCTCAGAAGATTATCGTTTAGTGCTTTTCTAAAAATTCTTTTTCAGTTTTAACTGTCGCAGTTTTGTAATATATTTTTATTTTGTATTTTTATTTATTTTAATTCTTTAATTGAATTATTAAATTTGATATTGCAAACGATTTTCTCTTGCATTTATTGTTTAAAAAATATCACATTTTCCATTTGTTTCATTTCATGTAATCACGTGATGAAAATTGTATTTTTTCTGTTTTAATTTTGGTAGTAATTAACTTTTTTTAAAATCAGAACTTCTGAAAATGTGATGGCAACATTTTAAAAGCTAATTTTTTTTTGAGATCCTCGCGAAGATAAAATTTTACTATTATTATTTTTTTGCGAAATAAATTGTTGAAAAAAACAATTAAATTAAATGTTTAAAAATTCATTAAAAATAGAGTTTTAATTCGTAGGTCAAAACATTAGTATCATTGAAAAGCTGATTTTTCCGCTTTAACTTAATGCAAAAATCAATTTTGTGCTGTTATATTTTCGGAAGTTATAGCGAAAAAATTTGGTTTATTTTTTAATTAATTACATTTTTAATTAGAAATTCAAAAAAAGGGCTCCGAGGTGCACATTCTCGGCACCCAAGGTATACATATACCAAATTTGGTAGCTGTAGGTCGAACGGTCTGGCCTGTACATCGCCAACAGACACACACACACACACATTGTGCTTTATTATAAGTAAAGATTACTTTCATTAATAATATATAATTTTTCAATCCATTCTAAAAACAATTTCCTAAACATTAAAATTTTGATTTCAAAGTAAACTTAGTGCCCCAGTTATGTGGGATATTATTTTTCCCATAAAATCAAAATACTGTGGGGGTAAATTCTTTTCTAAAACTATGTAAATTCAGACTACTTTCTCTTTCCCACCTTTTGACTCCCTATTTGGTACACAACACCATACTCTCCAGGATTTGGTTAACAAATTTAGATAATAAATTAAAATTGGGCTATTTCCTTGAAATTATAAAGGATAAGAATGGTTATATATATATATATATATATATATATATCTCTATATATATATAAATCAAATTATTAATTTAAGTTAGCCATAGTAACTTCATTCTAAAATATTCTCTTATTTCCTGATCCATTTGATTTGTTCTATTTAATATATTCAACAGAAGCTTTGTAAAATTACTGAATCAGCTAAACACCAGCTACTTTACGTGTAGGGACAGAAATTAGCCAGCTCGGCAAATTCCATTAAAAGATCCCTTCAGTTCCCTCGCACAAGCTGTACATGTGACTGTCATGCATTAAATATCCCTATTAAAATCTAAAGGTATATATTCAGAGGGATAAAAATTTAAAGAGCTTTTTCGTCATTCGTCAATTTTGCTTGTGCATAATGCCTGCTTTCCATCATGGAATAAAACAAACTTAAAAATTCAACTTGTCTTCTGCCATGATTTCAGTCACGACTCTGCTAACTGCTTTCAACAAATAATAATTGAAATGCTTTACAATATTATATATATATATATATAAATAATCATGTTCACAAAAATAGTATTTCAAAATTAAAACAACACAAAATAATTTCGTGATTAGTGAAAAAAATTCATAACAATATATTTATCTATTAAAAATAAATTCATCTTTGTTTTAAAAGATCTTTTTTATGACATTTACATTCACATACATACACAAATAGCTAGAATTCTTTAATGTCTATTACAAAATAATAATTTAGAAGACAATATCAGGTTACTGCCTAAGTTATTGATAAGAATATTT
>JAOUZG010008684.1:398590-426958 GCA_026289955.1 Argiope argentata | reverse complement strand
TAGAAGACAATATCAGGTTACTGCCTAAGTTATTGATAAGAATATTTAAATTATCTTATTTAATAATACTAAAATGTAGTTGACATGTTTAGGTTAGAAATATTTTATCAGAAAATATATAAGATTTTAAAAATAATTTTATAATGAAAAAAATTAAGATAGTTAAATATCATTTAGACAATTAGAAAAAAAAAGCATTTATTTTCTGTTAAGATGCTTCAATGTCCTTCATAAATCAGCTAAACTTTTGGGTATATCTGACAATTAACGAGTAATATGAATTTTCCACTTAGCAAAATGCACTTTTATCTAGTGCATAATAGCATATCTAACTCCTCATTCCAATTGAAAAAATATCAGCAACTTAAAAATCTATTGCACATTCATTACATTTTCAAAATGTTAGTATCTAACATTCAGATTATTTTGCAATATTTTATGTTAATGTTCTGATTAATTATGTAATTGAAAAGGTAAGTAATTGGATTTTAAAGAGAACAGCCAGTTAAAAAGAATGCAATAAAAAAATAATTGAATCTTACACTAGATAATACCATTCTAAAAGAACCAATTTACCTGCAAAACAACGCCACTTCTGGCATCAATAACACGAAGCTTTTTGTCTTTGCAGGTTGTTGCAATCAAACTTCCATCTCGATTGAATGACAGGGAATGAATTGTATCAGAATGGCATGTAATAGAATTGACAAGAGTGCCTTCTCCTATATTCCACACCATAATCTATATTTTAAAAAATGAAGGAAAAATTAGCAAATATTTTAAAATTCTATCGGAAAAACTTTGGAACACATGATTTTGAAAATTTTACGAAAATTAACCCATTACAACTTCTTTTCCTGCAAAATAATTATTTATAATTATGTAGCATATTTTTTTACTTTGATTTATAAATTAGCATTTAAAAGTAGTTATCTACTTTACATTTATTTAAAGATTGACATTAGAATGAAGTGTGATATGAAAAACAAACAGGATAGCATTATATAAATTAAATAATTTACAGTCTCTTACTTTAAATCTCAAATTTTCATGCAATTTTTATCCATCCAGACCTTTGTGAGAACTTCTCTTGACCTTAAGAATTGTTTTATTTTTGAAAATAAGAATGGATGCCACACATCAGTACAAATGCATAATGGATCTTTGTGTACTCTTACTTTACTCCCTTCAGAATCTTCAGTTTAGTTGGAAGGGAAGATAAAAGGAATTTCTACCATATTAGCTATGTGGTAAAATTTAAAATTAGAATACTTTCATAAGTTAATTATTTAAGAAACTTTTATTAACTATCCTAGCAAGCAGTATTCTGGATTTTAGATTCAAACAATTCCTTTTCGAACTCCAGACAGTAGATGTCCTTTCTATCAAAACAGATACATAAGTTCATTTTTGCTTTTGACTAAACATCTTTTTCTTTTATATTTGGACAAATTGATATTTTTCCATTCCAGGCATTATCAAGAATTCACATTTGTCCTTCCTCTACTATACAATTATGGCAGCATAGACAGAAGTTCATAGTGATGATATAGCTTAAATCACTTTCAGTTTGAAATTTATAAGACATAAATTGCTTTTGTACTAGAGTATTACTCTTTACAATAATCATAAAAATTAAAAACCAGCAGAAAGAAAAAAGCAGTAAATTAAAAAAAATATTTAACACATATCAGTAATTCATGAGCACCACTTATTACTATCACACTGCTTCATTTAGTGAATGTCTTTTTAAGGTGTGTTGCCTGAGAATACAATGATTGTTTATTCAGCAGGGACAGAAAATTTAGCAAAATATAAATACTAATACAATGTGCATTAGCAATGTGTTCCGAGTCTCAGGTTTATTCGGAAATGATTTTACTGACAAATAGAAAAAAAGTTTTGTGTACTAGGAAGTCATTTAAATTATCATCTTTTGATAATTTAAGCAATAATATGAATCAAAGTTTTGCTCATCTTATGGAATTAATATTTGATGAATCATGAAGTTTTAGGTTATGATAAATAACACTAAATAATTAAAAATATATAAATGAAAGGAAACAGAAACCAGATTTCAAAAAAGACAGATTACTAACATGAAGAAACAAAATCTTGTAGTAAAAGAAATGCAAAGCAAAATTTGTTCTTATATGATCTAAAAAAAAGATATTACCACTAATAGAAGCAATTTGTTAAAATTGGTGCATTTAACACAAAGAATGTTTCTATATTTTGTGAATATCTAATATGATTTTAAAAGGGTATCAAAATTTCAATCATATGCAAACCAGAAATTCAACTTGAATTTATTAAAATTTTGGAAGATAAAAATTGCCAACATATCATCAAGCAATTAGAGAACTCCAAATATTCAATTTATATTATATTTGACAAAACTCTAGATATTTCTCACAAAAATAAAACCGGAATGCCTCAATTTGAAGTAAATTCATAACTTTTTTCAGTGCATTAAAGCATTACTATTCAGTTTTTCACAAGCCCACACATTATTGGGAAATATAATATCAGCTACAGGCATAGGTTTAAAAATATTTCAAAATGTGTGGAAAAGTGAAAGAGGTGATGACTATTAATATGATATATCTGTACAAAGACATTTTAGTCACCCTGTAAAAACTGCCAGGAATAGATAGATGCTTACATGAAAGAATAAGAGTACAAGCCTAATTAATTATGACAAATTCATTTTCCTTTGTTTTCTAGAGATTTGGGCAACCAATGTAATATTTGAAAAATATATGAAATTTGGTGGGAAAGTTTATTTATCTAACACTAATTATATTATCAGATTCAGAAAATACTGTATTCAATTTAAACTAAGACAGAAAATATGCCCAAATTTATGCACAAGAATTCAAAATTTAACAAATTTGGCAATAGGTTTTCATAACTGCCAAGTCAAGAAAAATAAATTAATGAATGCGGACCACTAGGATTATTACAATGTAATGCAAAATCTAAGATGAAGATACTCTATCTACTATTATTACAATGCTTCAAACATTCTTCACAATTGTTATAAGCAATATCCAGCATGAAAGAAAAAAAAATTTCATTTTTTAAAAAAACTTTTCAACATTTGTTAAATCTTTCTACAATTTTCAACAAAAATTTTGGATTAACCCAAAATGAAATATTATTATAAAAACACCATTAGGAACAGATTGGATAAAACTATGAAGATGAAAAACATAAAATATTAAGAAAATACATTAAGTACCATATAATCAAAGCCAACACTAAATAAGATATTTTCAGCTGTTGGATGCCACATAATGTAACCCACTCTTCTTTTATGGCCACTCAAGTCCATAATGGGTTGATTCATATTTGATTTCTTGAGTCCTTCATCTGGAATGTACCAAATTTTGATCTGGAAAAAGAATTTTAATATGCTTATACTAAATTCAAAAGGAGTTAAATCATATGAATCACATTACAAAGTAATTGTGCATATTATCTTTCACTATATATTGACATTATGTCCTTTTGCATATTTTTTTTGATTAATTCATATGTATCACATTAAAGAAGTAATTACATATACTTGCTTTATACTGTGTAATAATACAGTATCTTTTATTATAAAATGATTTACAATGGATTCCTTTATCAAACTTGAACCTTCTTGGCTTTGAATGCCTTTTAAAAAATTTACCTGCTTTAAATTCAATAATCTATATTTTAGAGTGCCAAAAGAAAAGCATGCACATACAGGTAGAATCAGATTCCTTTTCATAAAATAGATAAAAAGAAATGATTTGCTAATAACTTAATATATAAGTTAAAGAATTTTTTTTTTAATATAACACAAAATTTCAACAGTCAAGGGAATTGGCAAATATAATGGCAACCTAAAATTATGCAGGTGGAATAGATGAAAGTTATCCCATCCCTTTCTCCTAAAGTTTGATGAAAAAATAAATTGTATACTGAAGCCTTACTTTCTCTATTAATAAATATTTTTTTAATTCAATAGAGCATGCTAGAAAAGGGATTTGGAAGAAAAATACATAATAAAGAAAGGAATTTTAATATAAACCAAAAAACAATAGTATGTGTTGCAATAAATATTTAATGTTAATGCCATAAAATTTAATAAACTATATAATATTTATTTCTCCCCCTTTTTTGACAAAATTATTAATTTTTTCATTCCTCACTTTTGCAGGCAAAAAATTTTCTTCATTAGAGTTTGCTGTCTCAAACATTTATACCATTTTCTGATTGAGCAAAGAACTTTTATGAAACTTGCATGTCAATTGTTTTTCTCGTGTAAGAACTGTTGCATTTGAATCTCTGTAAATTTATTATTATCAGCTCTTTGCTATGCTATAGAAATAATTTAATAATGTTATGGTCAATTTCCAAACCTAATTACCAAGTATTATCAGCAACTTCATCAGTGTGTGGCACTAATTTTCCAAATCATTTTTGAATATATATGTACACTGAAGTGACAAAAGTCATGGGATAGCAATATGCAAATATACAGATAGCAGTAGTATCGCAGCGAAAAAGTATAAATGCGCAGTTCGTTTTCCAGAGCTTTCATTTGTGTTCAAGTTATTCATGTGAACAGGTTTTTCGTGATTTATGGCGGCACGACGAGAATTAACAGACTTTGAACGTGGAATGTTAGTTGGAGCTAGACGCATGAGTCATTCCATTGCGGATATCGTTAGTGAATTCAACATTCCGAGATCCACACTATCAAGAGTGTGCCGAGAGTATCAAATTTCAGGCATCCCATCCCATCATGGACAGCACAGTGGGCGACCACCTGCACTTTACGACCGAGACCGCCGACGTCTGTGTAGAATGGTCAATGTTAATAGACACGCAACACTTCGTCAAATAACTGCAGGAATCAATGTGGGACGTACGAGGGACGTGTCCGATAGGACTGTGCGGCGAAATTTGACTTTCTTGGGCTATGACAGCAGAAGACCGACTCGAGTGCCTTTACCGACAGCACGACATCGCCTGCAGCGACTCTCCTAGGCTCGTAAGCATATCGACTGGTCCCTAGACCAGTGGAAAACCGTGGCGTGGTCAGATGAGTCACGATTTCAGTTGTTACGAGCTGATGGTAGAGTTCGAGTGTGGCGCAGACCCCACGAAGCCATGGACAAAAACTGTCAGCAAGGCATTCTTCAAGCTGGTGGTGGCTGTATAATGGTGTGGGCTGTTTTTACATGGCATGGACTCGGTCCTCTGGTGCAACTGAACCGATCATTGACTGGAAATGGTTATGTTCAGCTGCTTGCAGATCACTTGCAGCCATTCATGGGCTTCACGTACCCACACAACGATGGGATTTTTATGGATGACAATGCGCCATGTCACCGGGCCAGAACTGTTCGCGATTGGTTGGAAGAACATTCCGGACAATTCGAGCGCATGATCTGGCCACCTAGATCGCCCGATATGAATCCCATCGAGCATTTATGGGACATCATCGAAAGGTCCGTTCGTGCCCAAACTCCTGCACCATCCACACTTTCACAATTATGGACGTCTATACAGACAGCATGGCTCAATATTCCTGCAGAGGACTTCCAACGACTTGTGGACTCCATGACACGTCGAGTTGCACTTCGCCGGGCAAATGGAGGACCGACACGATATTAACAGTCATCCCATGACTTTTGTCACTTCAGTGTATATTCCAAATGATTCTGCTTTCTCAACTCATATTTAAAAAATGTTAGCTTAAAAAAATATTTTTAATATTAATAGAATTTAATCACTTCTGCTTCAATTAAAAGTTTAAATTTTACAATTGACAGATGCCATAAGGTGTTTTTATAATAATACTAGTTATATGACTTGAAGCTTAAAAATATTCTACTGAAGAAATTAAAGCTGAAATTAAATAAAATATTTAATTGAAAATTTTAGCAAGCAATCCAAATAAAACAGCTGAGTTCCCCACCCCACTCTTTCCTTTCTGGTTAAAAAAAAGTTTTATTATTAAACTTATCTAACATATTTTCTGCTCAGAAATTTTATAATTTTTTTTATTTATTATTGTCTTTAACAGCCTCTAATTATTGGAGGAACCTCTAATTATCGGACAATTTAAAGTCTAGTTAGACTTCAAATTGTCTCTAGAGCCAACCTCCAATAATTTGAACAACTATTGAGTTGCATTGACATTTCTTTAGTGATGATATCACAGAGCCAATTTAATTTCTTAATGTTTGAAATCTTTAATCTACAGTTTTGAAGAAAAAAATCCTTGAACAGGTTTTAAATATGTCTTTTTTCTGGTAGCAGGGGTAGCCAATATTCAGTCTTGCAAAAATCATATAACTTTCACTTCTAAAAGAAAGGTTGGAAGAAAAAAGCTCAGATGACAAGTACGCATGGAAGCACACACACACGCATATATATACCTTAAAACATTTTTGCTAAAACATTTTGCGAGTATGATTTCTGAGATTCAACTGCTGGAATTAGAATGTTTAAAGATGCTTCCCTAACTCCTATCATTATCTAAGATGGATGTACAAGGAAATTTTATTCTCTGCAAGGTAGTGCTGATACTCTCTCAGCAGTGAATAGAATTAACAAATTTTTGTCAATGGGAGATCTCCATGCACTGAAATAAGGATATCCTCACCAGCCTTAAGAGGACTGATAGTACAATGGTAGCAGAACAGTTGCCTCAGAGGTATAATGCAAGAAAAAATAAATATTCTGTGAGCCACAATTACATGTCTTTTACTTAATATTACTTGAGAATAATAAAAACTGTCATCACCACTGCCAATCTTGCATTAGACATGTCCAGATTGCTTGAAATCGAGTAAGGGAAGATTCAAGATGGGTAATCTGTCATCATTTAGGCATACTTAAATAGTACATTTTGCCTGCCTTTTAAGTGTTATGAATAAGACCCAGAGCAAACATGTATGTCACAAAGAATATTTTTATTCTTCTCCTAATGCCAGAAAATGGGCTAAAATCTTGAAATATCAGGCAGGCCTCAAATACACTACTGCAAACTTTTTTCATAAGCATTTAAACAAAATTGCTGCTCCAAAAAATTACTAAACCTGAATGGGAGAAAATGCATTCATTCAAACAAAATTTGTATAAAAAGAAAGCCTGAAAAAAAAACTCTTAAAATGATGCAAAAATAATTTTTTGTGCCATGATGCTTTGATATTATGGCAACAAAACATTAAAATTCCATTATTTTTTTAAATTAATATCTGTAATATCCATTCTTAATGGACCTCTTATATCCAAGAAATCCAAGTGATTTCTTGGATATTTTTTTCCAAATTTCACATTCCTATTTCAATGGCTTATGTTGTGCATTGCTCCCTCAATCAGGTCAAAACATTATACATAAAGAGAGATTTCATTGAGAGTAAAATTCTATAAGAGTTATAAAAAGAAAAAAAAATCTTTATAAAATTATAGTAACTAATATCTGAGGAATAAAAGTTCTAAAAAACTCTCTTCTTATATTTCATTAAAAATTTTTAGTACTAGGAACTAGAAATGGCTGACTTCTGTATACAGGTTGAGCAGAAACAACAAGTGAGTGTGTGTGTGAGAGAGAGAGAGAATTTTTTAAAAACTCGTTGAAGCTCTTCTCTAATCAACGCGATGACAAATTCTTCTCTGAAGTGTATCAGTTTTATTTTAGAAGAACTTACTTTTTGAAAAATTTTGTTAGCATTGTATTTATATATCTCTAATAAGTACTGAAACCTTTTTGGTACTTATTAGAGATATATAAATTCTCAGAGATGAGTAGTATGAAAGCATTTGATCTGATCGGTCAATGCCAGATATTCCTTTATTGTAATTTTGAATGATATTCAGTTTCATAGAAACTTTTCCATTTCAAGAGTACCTCTACCATTTCAACAGCATGCTTTTTTGAAATGCTATGGACATCTTGATTGTCTTTCCATTTGCATACAGTAGGAGGATCATTTTGCTACCAAATACAATCCCCTTTTTTTAATTTACACTTTACCACATCACTGGGGTTTCCTTTTCTGTTATTTCATAGGGTTCTACACATATGTTTTTTGCGTATTTAGCAATATTGTAAGAGTAATAAAATTATAAAAATTATCCATGTAAATTATGTATCCTTTATTGATATATTTCTCAAGTAAATGTAAAACTACATCAGTCGTGTGACCTACATTAGTGAAAATTTTCAGAGATTTTCTACTGTAAATCCTTATTTTCAATACAAGACCATCGGACTCACATACCTCATACAGTTTCATAACATATTTGTGCTTTTTATTTTTTATGTACTGGCGAGAAAACAATCTTCCATAGCATCATGGATTCGTCAATACAAATATTGGTACATAGCCTTCATGCATAATATTATTGAAATGATTTAGTATTGGTCTTGCATTGCATAATCTGTCAGCAGATGGCCATGAGTTATCAACCAAATGAAAATAACTAGGTAACAACTGGAATCGATTTTGACTCATACGTGAGCACCAAAAGTTTACATTATGTAGCTCGTTTGTACTCAGTAATGTTCAATTGACTGGAAAGTACAAGATCGCATTTGCAACAAACGTTCAATAAAAACTTTCGCCTCTGCAACACTGACATCTTGCCACTTTGATAATCTATTAGATTTTATTGCTTTGTGTTTTTTGAATTTCTTGAGCAGCATATATATTAGTTTGTTCCACCAGTAATGAAAGAAACTCATCCAAAAAAATAAATCCACCAGTGTTTGAACTGTAAAATTTAACATATCCAATTTCACACCATTTTCTTGGAAACAAATAATTCAGGATTTTGTTGAATTTCTGTCCACAAATTATCCTTCGCATTCGATTTTGTAGCTTAGGAATCATTGCCATTATCTTTAGGTTCAGGATGAACTTCAGGTTCAGAGATGACTTCATCTTCATTATCACTTGAATTCTCAGAAGGTTCATAATTGCTACTGTCATTACCATCCTCGCCAAAACTCCCTTCAAATTCTGAAACACTTAGATTTGCTTAGTATTCAATTTCCTTTTGAGTCAGTGGTCTTTTTTTATCCATATTGGGTTCTATAATTATAAAACAAACACTCGAGAAAGACGTAAATATGATGTACTCGACAATATCTGAGATACTATTGACGAATATGGACACATATTTATGATTCAGCTTTAGCGAAGTTAAAGGTCTAAGAATGTCTGCATGCAAATTAATCCGCAGTTTGCTACTGCGAAGAGATTTCTGTTACTGTGTAAAATATGCTAAAAGACACACAAACAAACATATTGAAACTCAAATAATTTTCATTGTTTTTATTAATATTTCATTTGAACTTTTTTCTTTTTCTACTATTAATAATTCGATCACTTTTATGATTTTATTCTAATGGTCATGATTAGTAACAGAACAAGATAAAAAAATAATGTGGAGAATTTTCAAATGTTGCATATGTTTCAACATAAGGGTAGTTTTGTATAAAAACATTCATAATTATAGTTAACGTTTAATTTCACAAATAAGTAATGATGAAAAAATTTTTAAGTACATTCACTTTTAAATATTTCTATACTTTAATGTAATTATGTATAAAAATAAATGTTAACATCATCAATGTTTGAGATTTGCTTTATTTTAGAATAATGAAATATTTATTTAATTAAAGAATTGAATAATTTTTAAAGCTATTACATAAACATTGAAAAATATTCTGTAGTACACATAAAACTTGAAAGCTGAATAATTCACATTGCTGTTAATATATAAATAAATCTTTTATATCTTAAATAAAAATACTCATTAAGGAACTTTTTGTATTAGTTGAATTTCAATTTATTAATTTTATGTTTTCATATTGAATTTTTGGTGAAATAATAGAAAAAGCAGGCACATGCATAGCACATTGACCCAAACAGTGTAAAGTTTTAAATATTATAAACATTACATTTTCATCAAAATTTGAAATTTAAATATACTTTAATGAAGTGTTTAGGAATAAATTACATATGATTTTAATTTTAAATTTGAATAACCTTAATTAATTCTAATAGACCACTGGTCACTAAAAGTGGTAAATAAATGATAAAATCAATTTAAACAAAAAACAATACTTAAAATAAGTTAAATATAATGGTGCTGTTGATAAAATCAAATAAGTCATAAAAGTAAAATATTTAAAAAAATGTAAGTTAAAAATAGAGTGCTTAGAGGTAGATTTTTATTACATATGCATATTAAAAAGTACTTACAGAATGGATTTTTTTAAAGTGAAAATAATCAATGAAAGTAAGTAAATTTTAATTTTGGAAAAGACCCGCAAATTATAGATGAGAATAACCCAAGATATTGGATAAATATTTTAAGAACAATAAAAATTAGTTACAAATTTTGTTCAGATTCAATTCATATATATATATATATATATATATATATATATATATATATATATATATATATATATATATAGATAGATAGATAGATAGATAGATAGATAGATAGATAGATAGATAGATATAGATAGATATAGATATATAGATATATAGATAGATAGATAGATAGATATAGATATAGATATAGATATAGATAGATATATAAATATAGATATATAAAATATACAAATGGAATTAATGACATTGAATAGCTAATTTTTTTAAAGGAACCAAATTAATTTTTTTTTGTGGTAACATTTCTGATATAATGATAGAAAAAGAACAAAAATTAACTCTTTTTATCCTCATTTCACAAAATTATTGTGCTTAAGTAGACTTCAAAAATCTTCAAATTAATCCTTCAAGATATTGCTAATAAATATGTGATTCACATTTCCCTCAAATTCAGTATATAGAGAGAAAATGCCAAAGCTTTAAACTGAGAAAGAAACATTAATTTCATAGGTGTATAAACTTTGAGCCCTCATATTCATTCAATTAGATATTTTTCAGATGAAAATTCCTAAAAAATCTGTTAGGTAAATTTAAAAGGAACCAATACATCAACTCATAGATATAGATCTTATATTAGGATATATAGGGAATGGCACCAAAAAAATCAATGGAATAATGTCTAGAAAGAAATGTATTGGATTTTTCCTTAGTGCAGTATAATAATATTTATTTCAACAGAAATTGATAATTTTTAAATTACCCTTATCTTTATAAATGAATTTTAACAAATCAGTGAGAAATAAAAATTACTGTGAAATTAATTTAAATTAAGAATTTTTAATTCCCCATTACTTTTTTAGGGGACTTAGGTATAAAAGAGATATATAGAGGTATAAAACTAGGGCATGGAGATACTGTCATTTGAATAGGTTACATATTTATTCTATATATGAGGAATACATTGCACAATATGAATGTTTAATCAGTACAAATTCTATTGAGAAGAAAAAAAAAATTTGAATTCTAATCAGGTGAATTAGTTGGAATTAAATAAGGGTATCAAATAGAATTTACAGTTTAACAGTGTGTAAAACTTTATTGTTGGGTATTTATTCCTCTCAGCTTTTTTGGTTGTAATAATGAATATTAGTACATTATAATAACAAATGTACAATGAATCAGAACAGTGAATAGTACAACAGAATGAATATTACTAAAGTAATAAGTGATGAAATGTTGTTTCGATTTAGTACACTAATAAAATATGTTTAATGGAAATTTAATGTCTTAGTAATTCCTATCATTTATTGGAGCAAATAGCTGAGTGTAATATGTGAGACTATGTTAAAAATTAAGATTAATACTATATGTTCAAATATTTGTTTTAGATGTTATTAATTAATATATTAATTTTCTTAAAGACTTTTTTGGTACTTTTCCGTTAGCCGAGTGCCAGCAAAAAATCACCAAATAATGTAGAATTCTGTTGACTTTTATACCATTAGCTTTGCCTAGTGACTCGGCTTGCATTTGCTTCACAATTGGCGACATTTGCACCCAGCTAACGGAAAAGTATTGATTTTTTTTTTTGAAAGTTAATGCTAAAAGTAGTAAGAAATAATTAATTTAACACACTACATGCAGTAAGTAGTAAATTTTCTGCAAACTGAACAAAGTTAATTTAACTCAGCTTAAAACTTTTGTTTTCTTGCAATTGCAATAATTTTTTGTGATCTAACTATAAACAATAAAATACTAGTAGTGCTCTATGTAGCTAGAAGACTTTCCTTATACTATTAGTTAAAATTTTAGTATTTCTCATTCATTTGTAGAACTGTGAGTTCATTTGAGTGAGTACAAAAAAGCATCCATGCTTAATTTTTGACTAGCTAGTAACACTTTCCATAAGCAAACCGGTGCTATAATTTAAAGGTATTTTGACACATCCAGATAGAATTATTGATGTATAAATCTTCAAGTATGTAATATTAAATCACATGGGAGGGTAATACGGTTCAGAGGAAAATTAAATAAGGTTAAGTATAGAAAAAACAAAATTAAGTGCTTACAGTGCAATCATCTGAGCTTGATGCTATGATGTTATCATTAAAAGGATTCCACTGTAAATCAAGCACAGGTCCATGATGCCCAGTCACTCTTCCGGCAGTAACATCTACTCTTCCAGTCTGAAAATCATATTTTAAAGAAGAGAAAGAGAAAAAAACATTAATGATTTCACCAGTCATAAAAAAAGGAGAGATATACATTTTTGAAATTTTCCTGCATATTTCAAAATAAAAATCGCCTTCTCCCTAAATACAAATTGGGAATGTAGGGAAGAAATTTTATTGAGCATTTTACATTTCATAACAGTAATAACAAATATTCAATTTCCAGGTCTTGAGAACTAATCAAATACCAGCCATTAATCAACAAAGATTGCATATTAGATTAAATGAGAAATTCATATTAAAGATCAATATTTTACAACAATAATTCCTTAATTTTATGTAATTAATATACAAGTAATGGCTTTCTTTACTACAATATAGGGCATGCAATTCATATGCGTAAAGACTTAGAATAAAAAAGTCTAAGCATTAGTGGCATTTATAGCCCAAGATACATAGATTTTATGTAAGAAGAAGGAGATAAAACTTTTATAAGAGAGCATATAAAAAAATATTGGTTTGACCACTTCTCTTAAGTTTTTTTTCCCTATGATGGCCTCTTTCATCTTTTAAGATTTGTCTATTGCCCAGTCCTTAAATTATTTGTTATTGCACTGTATCATGAAAATCCTCACAGTTTGTGTCCCAGCAAAGAAAAAGTATTTAAATTGCTCACAAGATTAATACTTTTAAAACAGTTACTGAAAAGAAATGCAAAGACTTTAAATACTTACTTCAGACGATGTGTATTTCCAAGTTCTAAGATTGAACAAACGTGGGATGAGCATTCTCAAATTATTTTTATTATTATTTTCATATTTAGTATCACTTGAGTCCTTTGTGCACTACTTTTAATTCCCCAAAATGTGATTATTTACAGAAACTGCAGATAACCTAGTCTTAAATATATTTATAACTTATTTTATGACAGCTCAAATAAAGAAAAGGTACATTTAATTCTTATTAAGACTTAAGTACTTTTTTTTGTTGTTGTTAATGGTAATGATTATTCTGTAATGCCCAAGAACTATAGTCACTGCTCTCCTAACGACTACCATTGAGATCACTATAACAACCGACTTTGCAATACTGAAGTAAATCTACTGAACACAGATAAATTTCTTGATTCGGAATTTATTCCAAATTACGAAATGGACCAACCTTAAGCCACATCTAATGTATGTTCGTTTTTGAATTGCATTTGATCTAATCTGTAATCCACTGATTCTGATGAAACCTACGCAGTAGAGTATGAAAGAAATGGCAAATTGCTACAGGTGTAATCATAACCAGGTTCTTAACTTTTGATCCCACACACTGTTTACTGTTGGAAGAATAATTACTTTTATCAAAGGCTGGTACAAGACGAAAAATAAAAAAAGGATAAAGGAAGCAGCAAACTGCTAATCTGACAAATATTCCTAAGAGAGATGCACTTCAAACAAAATGCAAGCCGTTATAGTAAAAAAAATTGAAAACAACTGTGAAAATCAAGACAAAAGCAATCAAAAATAAAAAAAATAATTATTATTAAAGGCAAGCAGAGGAGTGCAGAAAAAGAAATATAATTTAGGAGACAAATATTTCATTTTAATGGTTTAAAGTTAAAAAGAAGAACTGTTGTCTCCTGATGACGAAAATGATTTTGACATCAACTGTTGATGCTGAATGATTTTGATATCAAAAGGATGTGATTTGATTGATGGATTATTTAGATTTAGAAAAAGATCCAGAGGTTAAGAATTTTATAATAGTAAATCTGTTTATTTAAGATTTAAAAAACTTCAAAATTCTTGTGGCAAAAATTTTGTACTAAAAAAAACCCTAAAAATGGAAGAATTTCCTGAAAAAAAGTTCTAAAACGATAAATGCATTTATTTTTCTCAAAAACACTGAAATAGCAGTTGTTTCAAGGGATGATTTAAAAATGTTCATGCCAATGCCTTTGAATATTAGGGCAACGAAGATGCAAGAACATTTTTGCATTTTGAAATCGATACAGTTCATTGTACCTTGATAAAACGTTCCTAAGTTTGAAAAACAAAGTAAAATTTTTAACTAAATTTAATTATTTAAACTATAGTTCAACAAAAGTTCCTACTTAAAATATTTTTTAAAATTTTCTTTTTACATAAATACCTTCAGGAAAATTTAAAAAAAGTACAAATATATAATGCCAACCTTCCCCCCATATGGTGGCCTGGGACACGTTATTAATTCCGCTGTATTTCTTAATTAAAACCATATCATTATTAATTAAGTTTTATACTAGCAAAAGGATGTAAGAATGTGTTGGAATACATATCAGCTATTTCATCATTACCAAAAAAATATTTAAAAATTGCAATCAAAATTGTTGCTAACTTGCCCCAGTCTCCCCTACTTTGGCAGGTATTGATATTTTCGATGCAATAAAAAGAAAAAACTTCAAAGAAAATTCAAAAGCACCAGAAACTTCCAGGAAATCAACACATCCAGTAGAAACTATCTTTCAATATTCTATATATTGTGTTTAGAATAATATTTGTTTCTATTCAGTAGATTTTTTTCATACATGAAATGCTCAATGGATTATTTGTAGCCTTTAAGTAACTAGATGTAAAATTTTATAATCATTTTTGCATGGAAGTTCTTCTTTGACATTCACATTTGATCCACCCATCCAAATTTGTAAAAGTAACAGTAAATCTAAACTTGTTATAACTTTTTTATAATTCAAAAACAATTCTTGAGAAATGGTATGGCTTAAAAATACCGAATTCCAATATTTTGTTGAGACTTTATTGATTGATTCACATCTTACAGTCCAAGAATTGTTCAGCATTTTTGTAAAATGTCATTCAAAATTTCATCAAAGCATAATACAAATTTTTTATTGTTTAAAAAAACCCAAAAATTTCTTAAAAGAAAAGCTAACCAGTAATAAATAATATGCATTTTTTTACAAACTGAAGTTTTTGGCTATTTCACTGTCAGTGAGTATAAGTAAAAATATTTCTGATATAATAATGAAGCCATTAAAGGATGGATTTAATACAACGTTTTAATACCCATTAAAGTTCATCTCTAAATGATTATTCTTAAAAAGTTTCAAATTGGCTTATATTTGGATATCCAATTTGATATTTTAGGACTTAGCATATCATCTTCTCCTGTATTCCTTTCATATACTCCAATATCAATGATGGCTTTATATCTGAACCGACATCAATTTTCTTCTTTTTGTATGACTAATAAGTGCTTGTTTTCCCATATTATTTAAGCTTATTTTCTTATAAAGTAGTACACAGCTAATAGATTCTGCAGAACTTTTCCTTTCAACCATATAAAATAAGTATTTAGGGAAGTTCATTATTTTAAATATAATCTAATTTCTTTTAACTAATCTCACAATTTCTCAAATAATAAACAAACCATTGAATTAACTTAAATGTGTGTGAAAGTAGAAAGGGGATGAATTTCCATGATTAGTCACAAATGGTGTTGTTCCATTTATGTAGTTAAGACTTTGATTTTTTTTTTATTCTTGTAATATTCAAATCCAAAGCTTTTGGATTAAAAAAAAAAATAAAACTAAAAAATTTATAAATTCCTGAATATTTTCCCCCCTTATGGAAATTTTCAAATTTTTCTGCATTTTAGATTGTTTTTAAACTTCCTGTATTTCCTTGGTTTCAAGGCAAATCCTAATTTTTGCCTCCCCTTCCCCTCCCAATGATGAAACCATTCAACTAATTTTCACAAATAATAGGAGGAAATTCATGACTTTAAAAATAACATGACTTGAGCACATGTCACTATTTGATGTTTAAAAATATTTTCTTGAGAAAATCCTGAGCACTTGGTTGTCAAAGGCATTTTTTAAAAAAGTGATTTTAATTTTGTCCAATAATAAGTTTGGGAAAAAAATTAAATTGAATAAAATATCCAGTTTTGCAAACATAAAGTTTTTTAAAAAAATTTCATAATACCAAAAAAGGTTTAGTCATGCATTTAAAAAGAGAAACAAGACACCTATGTAAAAGCTTATAATGGAATTCAACATCAATGGAGATTTATACATTGTGTGCCAAAGCATACAGTACTGAAACTCAAGCCTTTCGAACACAAGGTTATGTTTGTCAATGAAGCATAGCTCCAGCTACGTCGTTCGTAGAAATGAAATGCATGTTAAGTTGTGCAGTTGTTGTTGAAAATGGGTCTCTTAATAGAGGAAAAAGTATTTATAGATAAGAATTATTTCAATTCATAAGTAAGCAGGCATGAAGATGGACTAGGGTTGGAAAAAGATGGCAGAACAATTCCAAAAGAAGTTCAATAAGACAGCAAAAAAGTAACAGTTATTATGTCTTTTGTTATGAAATTTCTTCATTCTTATAGTGTACTGTATCAATGGAAGAGATGCCTATTTGTGGGGAATGTTAAAGGAAAGTATGTTCAACTGTAAAAATCCACCAAGAATTATGCCAGTGTTACATGAAAAATCATATATTGCAGGAGTCTGCAGCAAGATTGGCTTCAAGTTCTGTTTGAGAATCTGGATAAACGATAAGAAAACTATTTACAGCAAGGCAGTACACACTTTGAACATTTACATTATGCTAACCATCGTAAATTAATGCTATCATTATGTATATGTATGCATATATATTTTCTTTTGAGGAAAAATAAACTAACAGACGACAACAATGTAATTTTGTTCATCTTTTCATTTTAGTACTATGTAATTTTGTTCATTTTTCCACTTCAGTACAGTATATTTTGGTATATACTGTAACTTTATGCACTAATTCAAGAGTCATGATGATATGGAATACAGTTAGTCCCTCTTCTTTAGCTATGGTTTGAATGCATTTTTAATGTCATCTTCAGAACTTTTATCAAAAAAATAATAAAAATTACAGTTTGTTAATGGATTAGCTAGTAAATTTTAAATTAATTTTCAGCTGATTGTCAATCTTTGATGACTGCAATCCTTGATTTAAAAATCTTTGAGGATGAATAGATATTTTTCAGACTATGAAATCTGTATTTTAATTTAAAATATAACACATAATTCCATCATTCAAATCATTACCAAGCAGGCTGCTTTCAGTAAACTAAATTATGAGAAACCAACATACAAAGCCAAAAAAAATAAAAACCTAAATAATTGCATGTATCCATCAAAATACTGAAAAGTGTCACAAACATTACATTCGTTATCTCAAAAATAAAAAGAGCAGCCTTGTAGGAGAAAGATCAGTTTTAAAAAACAAAGAAAAAAAATCTTTTTTTTTTCTTTTCCTTTTTTTAGTATCCTTAGTTGATCCAAGCACAAAAAGGTAATAATCTTATTTACAATATAAATAATGATATATTCACATGTGCAATACCTTCAAATAATCACTATCTTACTAAATACCACTCCAAATTACAAAAATAATAAGATATTAATAACAATAACTAAGTAATAGAAATCATAGAACAAATAAATCTATCAATAATAACAAATAATTTGTAAAAAAAAATACTTTTTCAATGGGAATGACAATGAAGGATCCTCCCCCAGCTGATTCAGTAGCAATTGCAATGAATTTGGGATTAACTGCACAGAAAGAACTGTCATGAGCATTCTTTGTAATCTTAATACAATCGAAGCATTTGTCTTTCTTTGCAGCACAACCAAATACATGCTTAAATTTACTGCTTCTGATTCCTCGAAAAGGTAACTGAAAAGAAAAGAATTTTTTTAAAAAACTAAAAAGGAATTGATATAGTTACTTTCTTATATACACATTTTTAGAAATTTAAATGCTTTTTTATTTGCAAATCAATATGCTTTATTTTAGGGAGAACAGTAATATATATTTAATAACTAACAAATTCCTCCAATGGCAAAGTATATTTTTTCCCTCTTGCTATCTTCATTCTATTTAGTATCATAATTTATTGGCCCAAATATAAATAATGCAATCTGCAAAACATTTTGGGTTAATACACCAGTGCATCTGAGGTAACATACCTTTATATACTTTTAAAGTACACAAAGATTTCTGTAATATTTAATAATTGCAATTTTGTCTATTTTCTGATAATGTAATTATTAGCAAATATATATATTTGCAAATAAACTGATGAAATCACAAAATATATATTAAAAAATCATAATAGTATTACTTCATATTAAGTCAATGAAATGTATTACTAATTTGTCTTTAAAGTTTTGGGTCTGATAATAATATCATCTTATTCCCTGATTATTGCCAAATAAAAATTACTGAATAAATTCTAAATTTAAGATAATAGTCAAACTCCATAAATATTTAGATCAGAATTACTTAAAATAAAAATTCATTAATAATTACATTAAAAAATTTTACTTTCTTGTTTTGTAACCTAAATAGAATATGTACAAAATAATCCAAAGAAGAATTAAATATAATCTAAAGTATAGAGTTAAATCAAAATATGAGATGACAAATAACAAAATGTCAAAAGCTATATGCATATATATATATATATATATATATATATATATAACCAAAATTTTAAAATCAAATCAAATTTCATAAGGCAGTCTTATAAATGAACTGCAATGAAATTGAGATCTGTTGATTCAAATTAACTG
This sequence comes from Argiope argentata, assembly GCA_026289955.1. Taxonomy (NCBI): domain Eukaryota; kingdom Metazoa; phylum Arthropoda; class Arachnida; order Araneae; family Araneidae; genus Argiope; species Argiope argentata. The sequence continues at coordinate 407,780 of JAOUZG010008684.1, read as the reverse complement.
TACCCAGTATAACAAATTTGTAATATATTTCTGCAGAATTAAGTCTCATAGCAAGAAAAGGTTAATAACCCACAACCTTAATGAATAATAGAAGGTAAAAATGAAAATTCTCAAAAGTGTAAGAATTTTACTGACACCTCGATTAGGAACAGAGACCCATTATAGGGTATATTCCAAATTCATGAATAATTGCATTAAAAATTCTACTTTCTTTTTTTAACCTAAATTGAATGTGTGCAAAATAATCCAAAGAATTATAACAATCTCTATAAAAACATGAAGGAGCTGACACAAGTCAATGAATTTTTTCATTGAGGTCAAGATCATATTTCTAATTGCTTTGTGCTGTGCAATCAGTGATTTATTTATTGTCAGCTAATGCCTTGTTAATTTCTGCAAGTGCAGTATTTTGTAATTTTATAAGTGGAATAAATTAATGTAGTTATTTATTATTGAGCTTGTTGGCCATAAGTTAAATATTCAATGCAGGAATTTTCTGTAAAAATATTAAAAATAACCAAAAAAAAAAAGAGGATATATTCCCTTAAGTGTTACAATTAAGCATATACTCTCAGTTTGCAAAATTTTATCAAATAAAGTACCTAAAGATGTGAAAATACTTTGGCATCTGGGGAGGCTGAGAATAAAAATTTACAAAAATCAAATTTTTATCCAGCCCTCAACAGAGTAAAAATGTCAGCAAGGAGAAACTTTTCTTATATTCATCATAAAGATGCAATGCTCAACTCATCTATCCATAAAATGTACTGAGACATTAAAAAGATAAATTTATTGATTTATACTATTTATCCATGACTCAGATTGATTATTGAATGAGTGTTTGTCTTTTTCAGGAGTAATATGTATATCACAAAAAGTTATTAAAAGAGAGAATCATAATGCATTTGTATTTTGATGAATTTATTAAAATTCACTCTTATCATTTATTAAATTTTGAGAAATGATGAAAAAACATTAATTGAAATATTTACAAACATGAAATGTTCAAAACGAACACCTTCAATATCTATATAAAATTGTATTTTTTAAATAATACTTTACTCAGTGCCTTTGAGGAAAAAGAGGGCAATAAAACTTTTTATGGACCTGGATCAGTGATTGTTTCCACAATTACTGGTTTTAACTAAGCGATGGACTGTATTCAGCTCTGGTCAGTTGATGTCTATTGTATTTAGCGTCCGTTTGTTAATGATTATGAAGATTTTTTAGTATACTTTGCATTAAAATTCTATAATATAGCCTCTGGATTACTTAAATGAAGAATCGTATCACATTTGATTATCATTTGAGTATTTGACTATTTATTTTTTTCCTTTATAGCATGTTTTTTTCATTATAAGTTTAAATGTGAGGTATACATTAAAGGCAAAATTCTTTCTTGGCTCTTAGCATTAGATTTTCTTTATTTATTGCAGAGTATAAATACAGAAAATATGATTCATATTCAATTTTTGTAATACTAATAGCAGAATAATTCTGTTGGCTTATAGTGTATGCGTGTGTGTGTTTTTGTGTGCGTTTGTGTTTTACTTCACAGAAAACCAATTTTTTTTTTTCTCCCTAACTTTTCACTTTCAATTCTTTTCAAACTTTTTTTTTTTTTTTGCAGAAAATATTTTACTTTTTAAATATCTTTAAGGTATGTGTACCTTCGGAGACTTTTTTTTTTTTTTTGAAATATTTAAATTTTCCAGAAACAAAAGATGTTTTTATTTAAAATGGGACATAAAACTTTGAATTTAAATGTAATTTTAAGAAAATATCATTAATTTTGGAAATATTGGTAATTTTGAGTCAAATTTAAGTGAAAAATTGCACTTATGGTAAAGTTCCTACCAAAAATTCTAATTTATATAGCTCAATAATATTTATACATGACATAAATAATAACTCTTATATGTGTTATGAACTAAAATCTTTGCAATATTTTGAAAAGTTTTTGAAATATTTGAAATTTTGTGCCAAAACTCATTTTTTAAAGAAAAAAAGACATGTTTTTATTACAAAAAAAGCAATGAAATTTTTAAAAATGAAAATAGAAATTAGATTTTAGTTCATAACACAGATAATACATATTTATACATTTTCTCAAAATTTCATTTCAAAATCTTAAAAAGAATTTTTTTGGTGATATTTAGCGTAAAACAAAATATTGAAAAACTCAGTTTTCCGGAAAACACATTTAAAGATTTTATTGCACCATAAAAACTTTTTTACTGTTTTTTTATTCTCAAAATTCACCATATTTGTATGTTAATCCCTCTTTAACCTCATTTTTAACTAATTTTGATTGTTTTTTAGCTTTCAGCTTTTTTCTAGTCAATTTAGTGGAGGGCAATGATTGACGCTTTGATTTTTTAATGCGTTCATTATCGATTCCCATATAGAGTTTTAAGGTCAGAGGATTAATTGGAATTGTCAAATGTTTAAAAATTAAACCTTTATATCCAGAATTAAATAATATTGCTGCCATATAAGCCCCTAAAAACAAAGTTTCCTTCTCCACAAAATGTTCTTTAGGTAAAATTGACCACAAGACATTGTTAAAACTTTCATTATTGTTTTGTGTCATACCATGCAAGCATTTTTTTAATAATTCTCTGTCACAGAGTTCTAAATACGTGGATTTCACAGCTTTCATGACAAAACTAGGAAGACCTGGTGACTTTTCTGAATATTTTTTGCCATTGCTTATAGCTTGCTGATATCGACACCAGCTGTCACGCCTTCTGGACACTGCCCATGCATCAAATTTCTACTGCTAGAACAGCAGTGAAAGAAAGCAGCTATGACAGCAGATTGCATTTTTGCAATATCTCCAACATTACTGCGGATGGCAATTCCATAGTAATTTTGAAGTTTATCGATGAATTTATCCGTTAATTTTCCTTTTCCACCGAGTCCTTTGATTTTCTTTTTTAGTTTTCTCAGTCTTGATCCTACTCTTTTCTGAACATGTCCTATACATTCAAGTTTTGTAACACTGTCTTTTCCAGAAGCATCTTTCACTTTAAAAATAAGCCTTAGAGTCACCATCACCAAAATATTCAGTGTATTGCAAATGTCGTTTCAATGCTGAACGTTCAAAAATTCTGTATGCCCCAACACCTTCCATATTACCTGATGACCCTTTGTAGTTAGAGCATTCATGGTCGCTAATATTTTTTGTTCACACATTCTGTAGTATTGCGTCACCACTTCTAAATCCAAAAAATTTTCAATATCTATGGATATAGCAGAAACACAGCCATTTAGTGACATATGGCCTCTCCGTTGCCATGTACCATTTAGTTACTAAAACTTAAATAAAAAAAAGCTGCTGCCAGGTTTTAAAAGAATAGTTAAAAATGAAAAAAAGGAACGTTTATTTATATTTTAAAAACAGATTTTGACATTTTTACCGCTTAAAAGTTACAAAATAATCGTGTAAACGTTTTGTTTACATTTTTGCGTCCCTTTAAATTCCCACTTCCAGCTGCAAAAAGTCAACTTCCAGTTTATTAATTAGGCTGTAACTTTGCTTCTTATTAACATTCTTACTAACGTAAGAACAAAAATGAAACAGTTTTGGAATCTTAAATGTATGGGCTATAAAATGAGCACGTAATAAAAAATTCGATAATTTTCATGAAAATTTGTATTTTAGGGTAGGCACATACCTTAAGCAAGTTGATAACTTCTGAAGTTTAGAAAGAATAACATTATTATTTCGGATAAATAAAACTATCAGTAATATTAAGAGACAAAATGCTATCTTATGTATAAAAATATTTAATCTAACAAATGTAAAATAGATTGAATTACTCTGCTTACAATGGAAGGATTGAATTCATTGAAATAATGAACAAATGGTGGAACTTAATCAATAAAAAAAGCCTTCAAAACGGTTACAACAAATTAAAAGAAAATAGTTTTAAAACCCTTTTAAAAATTTCTGATGATAGGCTACTGTTTTTGGAAAACTGAATAAAACTGATAAATGAATGGGATTTTATATATATATATCTAGTTAAAAGAGAGAAAAAATTGGAAAATTGACAGTGGAAATCTTTTGTTCATGCAGACATACAACCCAAACAATGACAGATGTAATTATTTTTCGGATACAAATTTCTCTTAATAGCTAAGTCTAAACCAGCAAATATTAAATAGATCCTCTGGAAGGCAGATTTGGTGAATACAGATAGCTGTGTGTTGGTAATTTTAGTGTTTATACAGAAAAACAGAAAAAAAATTAAGAATTAATACCTTGTTAAAATTGCATTAAAAATATAGATAAGGTTCTTTACTTTTAAAATAATTTTTGTGTGATTTTTAGGCAGAAAAGGTTAAAAAGCCCCCTCACAAATCTGAGAATTCAAAATAAAAAGTGCAGATTTCTTTAATTTTACAGATGAAGAAGAGTTGATTCCTTTATATTTAAAGCTTTTTTTTTCAATGTAGTACTCTATAAAAATATTATCAGTGAAAAAAAAGAACTGATTTTTGAAATGACAAACTCTGTTGCTAAAGCATATCTGTTTGATATTGATAAAGGAAAGTTGACACATCCAGAGGAGAGACAAAACTAACATATTTGTGGCAAGTTCAAAATTTTTAAATTTATTTTAAAAGACCATGAAAGTTTTCTCCACTCAGAAAATATACAATCATTATCAAAAAAATAATATTATGTAAAATTCCAGATTTAAATATTGCAGGTATATGCATGTTAACAAAAACAAAAGAAGAGCAGAGTAAAAAATTTACATCTATTTTTATTAATATATTTTTTAACAACTATTCCAAGCTCAAAAATTGTAATGCAAAATTATGTTTTAAAAAAATGGATATTATCCATTTTATTTATCCATTTTAATTTAGTTGTATTCATGGAAATAAAGTATTAATATTAATAATAGAATTTAAATTGTTGAGGGATAAAAAGAAAAAATTTGAAAGGCAAAGGTGGTGCTTCTTGAGAAACTAATTTTTAAAGCTCCAAATGGCTGGTGTGGTTCTGGCAATTTCAAGTTAAAGTTAAATGATTTTTATAATTTTTTTCCTTTCAAATAGTAATAAATATTACCCATTGAAATATTTTACAAAAAGAAAAAATACCACCTTAAACAGTTTTATTTTTTATGCCAAATACCAAAACTTAAAATGAATTAAAAAATATATTTTAAGCATTTTATGTGTTAATGCTGTTCACATATAATTAAATTTAATAACCCTACATAAAATTATCATCAACTAAAGAAAATGCAATGATGCTATTAATTATTCTTAAATTTAAATTTATTTTGCACAATTTATTTAAGGAAGAGAAGTGGAAAAACTGAATGAAAAAGGATGCAAGCAATATGCTAAAGCGAAAAGCAACTATCATTTAGTCATTTTCCCTTTTTTGCTGTTCCAAGTCCATAGAAGAGATAACACTCTTCTTGGAAGCCCCAACTTATCATGAACAAGCATGATGAAGTAGTCAATGATTTAAGCCTAATCAACCTGCCTTGTTTTATAGTAATGCCAAATAGGATCAAGAATACTTTTGCTACTGACTCATCACATTGGATTGCATAAGCCCATTTTCATAGGGGGGCATATTCACACACCTTACAGATAGAACACAAAGGAGCAATCATGCCCAAACTGGGATTCAAGCCCAGGACGCCTAGACCACAAAGAAGATGTGCTACCCCTATCCCAGGATAATGGCTTGATTACATCTTTAGGGGACATGTTATACACAGACTGTAAGTAAAACCATAAACAAAATTCAACCGGAATTAAATCAGATAAATGCTTGTAAGCAAAGCCCCCTATCAAGGAATTCAGTGTTATGCACGAGGAAAAAAGAGCACAACTTATTTGCAACTACATCAGTGGAAGTATTGTCAAAGGTCAAAGAGTAACACTCAAAACTGACCATATCCACATCATTCAGCATACTGTTGTATATTACAAGAACAATCAAAAAGTTTCTGAAAATGACACATGGCTTAGCTTTACTGTACGGTCACCCTTGGCGACTTTTTCAAAAGTTGGCGATAAATAATTTTTTTGGCAACCTTGGCGATAAATATTTTTTTTTTTTTGGCAACCTGCCGAAAACTGGAATTTCCCCAGAAATTGAGTTTCCCCATTTCGAACTTCGGTGATATATGGTGAAGTTGATTTTGTCTTAGCTCCCACGTTCTTTGAATTTTATTGCAATGGCTGCATGGGGAGAATGTTGTTATTTGGTATGATGAGCATGTGTATTTAAGGTATTTGTATGGATTGGATGAAAGGAAAGAGACGTTTGATTTTTGTATGAAAGCGGGGTTGATTGCGAATAGGTATGAATGTCCGAAATGTAATAAAGATATGAAAATGGTTGCAAGGAAAGATGTTAGTGATGGTTATGAATGGAGGTGTAAATCTAAGGTGAAAGGAGAGGAACATGATGTTAAAAGGATTGTTCTAATTTTTTGATGCTAATATGCCTTACATTTCTTATTTCCTAACATAACCCATAAAAGCTTTGCACTTTTATTTTGTTACAATCCAGAAGTTCGTTATTCCTCTCCGAAACTTTTTAGCCATTTTCTATGCTCTGTTTTCATTGGTTCTCGCTTCGAAGTCGCCAAAATGGCGACTTTTGGCGGGATTTTGAAAAAGTCGCCAAGGGTGACCGTACAGTAAAGTTCTACCTGACACATTACACATTTGTAGAGAGCTGAACCTACTTGTACAAAGAATTGATTGTTTTGATGATAGACACAAATTGCTTAGTAGTGCTTAATTTTTATAAAAGCTTTCAGATAATTAAAAATCATTTGAAATGAGATTTGATCTTATCTAAGGCTTCTGTAAACCATACAAATTTTAGTGTAAAATATCTCTGATTATAACATTTTGATGCATTAATATGATTTTCTTAATATCAATCTAGTATTTTAATTACTTCCTTTACATTACAAATAATTTTAACAAAATTTTTCCTTTTGAAGCATTGTATTTTTTAATTTATAGAAAAAAATTCTGCAAACCAGAGACAAAGCTATTTGATTATAAAAAATTTACTTTATCCCTTAATCTTTAATACTTATAAAAATATATCATTTCAGATAGATCCTTATATTACTTTAGCAGACTATTAAAATTTCACTCCCTTAGCAACACTAAATAGTTGGATTTCCAGCACCTTGTAGGCAACATTTATGTTCAATGCATGATATTTACGTTTTTATGATTGATAGGAAGCTTTATCTTCCAACACTTTCTTCAATAATTCAGCAAAAATTAACTAAAATTTAAAGAGCAGGTCTTGAATTTTTGTTCACCCTGCACTAAAGAATTATAAATATTTTTCATATTTAAAATCATAGGTGAAATCCTTATTCTGTAAAATTAGAATTCTGTTTGTTGGAATATCATTATTCTATAAAAACTCAATCTCACCTGAAATATATAATAAGGAAAGATGCTATTTCTCTACGAAATTTCTTCTCTCTCTGTTTTAATCTAACAAAACATTTTCCTCGCTCATACCTAATTACAGTAAAATATTAAAAGAAATATTATATTACATATTTAGTACAATATAATATATTTGATTTGACACATGGTAATTGCTTGGTATATTTGATTTTATATATCTGGAATAAATTACACGTTTGATTATATACAAAAATGTTGAAGACTTGGTTATTAACTCATAAATTACAAAATATAAATAATTTTTATTTATAATTAAAGTGATTCATAATAATTATTAACAATTCTTGAATAAAGGCTTGGTCGATTTTAAAAAATAAAGACCCATAATTTATAGCTTATATCGACAAGGAAACCTTGGATAATTAAAGGGGAGTGGCTGTCTAATTGTTTTACACTTTAAATATTTCTATACATATTTAATAAAACTAACATTTAAAAATTTTCAAAATGCACAATTTTTTAAAAATCTTCATTAATCAAAGATTACACTGGCTAAATGAATGAGTTCCTGCCATCTTATAAACCTACGACGAGTATTTTATTAGATCGTAATAAAAGAGCTAATACAAATCAGATAAAAGAATAATGGTAACTAACTTTTTCTTCCGTTTTGTTCAAAGAATTGATATCAATCATTTTTTCGCAAGGTCCGGAACTCTTCGAAAAAAGACACGAAAAAAAATTATTACCAACAAATTTCTGATATCATAGTTTTCAAATAACAAAGCATGATTAAAAAAAAAAAGAGTTTGTTTATTTGAAAAATAAGCGATTGTTACCCTATGCTTCTTACATAGCCTCATGTTAAAAAGTAATTAGTCATTGTTAAAAAAATGTAAAAAATATATTATCTCTCTATGAAATGTTAAACTTTATATATACAAATATATTTTCTGACAAAAACTTGTAACAAATAAAATTATCTTTTGTTTCTCATTAATCTTTCTAGTCGTCAAGCAGAACAAGTCAACCTAAATAATACAATCATAGCGCAGCTTACAAAAACATCAAAGAGATGTGAACTTTTCTGTCATTGGACTGTTAAAGATTGCTATGAATCTGACGGTATCTCTGCGGGTAACGTTAGTCGGAGGACGCATTGGAGAATCATGCAAGGTTTCAATTAGTGCTTTTCCTTTAGAGAACGCTAGTAGTGGATCCGATTGGGTTAACGGAGCTTATCCCCATTCATGATGATTAGGATAGCTGCATGAATAAGACTATCTAGACTTGATACTCTTCGTCGAAGTCTGCAATTGATCTCTTCATTGATTTATAAAAACATTTTGGAAAAGATGCACAAAAATTCTCGCAAATTTTAACACTTTTTTTAAAAATTTATAACAGAGAGCGTAAAGGCTTGAATCACGTATATATCTATAAATTTGTTTAGATATCATCAATATTATGGTTGGCAATGTGATAAAAGAAAAAAAATGCTTTGCTTGTTAAAATTTTGTGGATTTTAGAATTTATCGGGAAATAATTTATAATGTTCACATTTACAAAATTTATTAACTCTTTTTGCTTTAAGTTGATTTTCTATAAAATATTTTTAATTCAAAAGAACTGAAATAAATTAACAATTAAAATAGTAATTCTTATGATTCTTTTTATTTATCTCTTCAAGGTGTTTTAAGGGTATATAAGAGAAATGATATCATTAGACTCAAAAATATAATCTCATAAATTTGCAAAAACG
>JAOUZG010008684.1:327207-373590 GCA_026289955.1 Argiope argentata | reverse complement strand
TTACTGTTTTTAGTCATAACTATAAAAAAAAGCTGGTAAAATTGATAATCAAACGATTTTTAAAAATGTGCTTCTGAAACTAGACACCTTAATAAAATGCAAGAAGCAATATTAATGTTTGTAAGGGAGTAAATTAAACTATTGGAAAGGACAAATGATTTTCTATGATAAAATGAATATATAAAGATACAAAGAGCTTTAAACGTGCATAGTACAACCAATACAATGGCGTGAAATTGCTAGTAATATGAGAGATATTTTTTAAATCAAAATTTGAAATTGAAGTTGAAAATATTTTATCGCGGAAGCATTAAGATGAAACCACAAGAATGTATTGAAATGAAATTTTTATGAACCATTAAATTCAACCAACAATCTGGCCGTACGGGGTAGCTACTTTAAAATAAAATCAGAGGACAATTTTTATATTTAAGCAAATTTCAGTATTCTTCAACATTTTACAAATTTAAAAGTTTGTTCAGGTGCAATTTTCATGTTTTGTTTTTAATATGTAAAAAATATTTTTTTAAAAAAATGTTTCAATGTAAAAAATAATCACAGTAAGTATTGGAAAAATAAGAGTTCTGGGAAAGAATGACCTCAGTTGACCCCCCGGCTGAAATGGATGACAGTGAAACCCCTTCCCTGCAGCTCACCATTTTGTTTTAAAGTTGAAACTTTAAACAATATTTTTAAAATTCAATGCATAATTTGAATCTTACCTGTTCACAAGTTTTAATTCTGTATTCACATATAAGATCTAGGATTTTACATTCATTCATGCCTGCCATAAAAGAATATTTTATATATGATGAGGATAATAATTCGTTTCATGTGGTGAAGACATCTTACGTTATAATCATAAGTCAAAGAAATACCTATATCCGTACATACTTTTTTTTATCAAAATGTCTGCATTTTTTTTATTTCGAATGTTAAAAATTCTCATCGCTGAATGTTAGAAACTCGCGATTTCAACCACTCAGTCACGAAGACTAGACAGACAGACAGCATAAAATTTTCTTGAAATATAGAAGAAAAGATAAAAGAAAGAAAAGATAATGTATGTTGCAACTCCTGCCAGTAATTACTTTTTTACCTTTGTGCGTCACCGCTTATTTTTATCCAAAAGGAATATTCGATTACCTATACTAGTCAGCATGATAATTCTTATGCATTCTTTTACCCGAATAATGCTTTGAAATTCCAACACCTTTCTAAAGTATACATGCCAACTGTACGAAAGAGGAACAAGTTTCGGCGCATTCAGTCTTTGAAATATAACCAAATTCCTTATGTTTGGTGATTTCTTTCAAAAAAGAATTGTATTCGAATGTCAAAATTCTCCTCGTATTCCTTGGGATATGGAATTCGTCGATATAACTACGATTTTGTAAACCTCATTGGTGAAACTTCCATCTTTTCAAAGGACAAATTACTTCAAAGATGTTTTACTTTGATACATCAGCAATACAAAAACCAAAATGGACAAATTGAGTCACGAACAAATTGAGTACGGAACAAGTGTAGTGTTTTCGAAACATTGCTATTTTACTTAATGAATTAAATTTTTAGTAACGAACTTTATTCAGAAAAAAATGCAGGTATTAAACATAAATGATCAATTTCCTTTTAATATTACACTGAAGTGACAAAAGTCATGGGATAGCAATATGCAAATATACAGATGGCAGTAGTATCGCAGCGAAAAAGTATAAATGCGCAGTTCGTTTTTCAGAGCTTTCATTTGTGTTCAAGTTATTCATGTGAACAGGTTTTTCATGATTTATGGCGGCACGACGAGAATTAACTGACTTTGAACGTGGAATGTTAGTTGGAGCTAGACGCATGGGTCATTCCATTGCGGATATCGATAGTGAATACAACATTCCGAGATCCACAGTATCAAGAGTGTGCCAAGAGTATGAAATATCAGGCATCCCATCCCATCATGGACAGCGCAGTGGGCGACCACCTGCACTTAACGACAGAGACCGCCGACGTCTGTGTAGAATGGTCAATGTTAATAGACACGCAACACTTCGTCAAATAACTGCAGGAATCAATGTGGGACGTATGAGGGACGTGTCCGATAGGACTGTGCGGCAAAATTTGTCTTCCTTGGGCTTTGACAGCAGAAGACCGACTCGAGTGCCTTTACTGACAGCACGACATCGCCTACAGCGACTCTCCTGGGCACGTGAGCATATCGACTGGTCCCGAGACCAGTGAAAACCCGTGGCGTGGTCAGATGAGTCACGATTTCAGTTGTTACGAGCTGATGGTAGAGTTCGAGTGTGGCGCAGACCCCACGAAGCCATGGACAAAAACTGTCAGCAAGGCACTGTTCAAGCTGGTAGTGGCTGCATAATGGTGTGGGCTGTTTTTACATGGCATGGACTCGATCCTCTGGTGCAATTGAACCGATCATTGACTGGAAATGGTTATGTTCAGCTGCTTGCAGATCACTTGCAGCCATTCATGGGCTTCACGTACCCACACAACGATGGGATTTTTATGGATGACAATGCGCCATGTCACCGGGCCAGAACTGTTCGCGATTGGTTGGAAGAACATTCCGGACAATTCGAGCGCATGATCTGGCCACCTAGATCGCCCGATATGAATCCCATCGAGCATTTATGGGACATCATCGAAAGGTCCGTTCGTGCCCAAACTCCTGCACCATCCACACTTTCACAATTATGGACGTCTATACAGACAGCATGGCTCAATATTCCTGCAGAGGACTTCCAACGACTTGTGGACTCCATGACACGTCGAGTTGCACTTCGCCGGGCAAATGGAGGACCGACACGATATTAACAGTCATCCCATGACTTTTGTCACTTCAGTGTATATACATATAAGACAAGAGAAAACTGTGGAACCCCCTGGTAGTTATCTACCATTTGATTCGTCCCCACCTTTTATCTCAGCTAGTCAAGCTATAGTATTACTATTTTGCAGTTCATTTTTTCTTCAAAATCGTAAAATAGACGGTTGTCGGTTTTGAATAAATGTCAGATACAGAATTGATTAAATAGCTATATGCATTAATGCCAAGTGAAGTCACTTATCTAAACTAATGACACGAAATAGCAAGTTCAAAATGCTTTGCATTATTTTAGAAGGAATAACGAGAGACAAAAGAATTTGGAAGGAATAAGAGGGACAAGAAAATTATGAAATAACCTTAATGCCAAAATTTCCTAACACATACCTACTCATATATATGTATATACATAATATTTAAAAAATAAATGCTATGATTTTGAAGAAAAAATGAACTGCAAAATAGTAATACTATAGCTTGACTAGCTGAGATAAAAGGTGGGGACGAATCAATTGGTAGATAACTATGGGTTTGTGGGATGTTTTTTCCAGGTTTAGTTTTCAGTCTGATTCTCACCGAATTTTCATTTGGAGGGAGCCAGGTATCCGTTACCACCAAAAGAACGTCATTGAACAACACCGCTACGGTGGTGCAGGATTGTTCGTTAGGGGCGAAATTATTCTCTGTTATAGAATTGATCTGAGTGTTTAAATTGGAACCTTGTTCAAGCAAAATCTATCGACATGTCATTCTGTAACAACATATACGTTTGTTTCGAGTCATCATGAGCACAGAATTCGTGTTTTTGGATAACAATGCCCGTTCTCACCGTGCAAACGTAAGCAAATGCTCTCGATACGAGGATATCACCCGTATGGACTGGCCAGCATTCTCACCGAACTTGAATCCAGTAGAGCATGTGTGGGGCATGCTTAACCCATGCATTGATGAGTGGTGTAATAGTCCCTAAGATCAGATCGATAATTTGATACTCGGCATACATAGACTTTGTGCAGATTGTACTGCCCCGTTTGGACCCTATCACACGGCAAAATACCGTCTACTCTTTCGTTGACAAACGACTACGAAAGTGGCGTCACTTTAGCATTTTCTGTCTGGTAAACCTAAGAACGTATGTGTAAGTTATAGTGTATTTATCGCTCTTGATTCATTACTTCTATATAGTGAATATCTGCAATTTTCTCATTTCTTTATTCTTAGGATTCCAACCAAGACGTCACTTGAATTTGTGATTAAATCTGGGATAAAACATTTTTAAGTGATCCCATTAGCTCTCAATGCATGCTAAACCCCATGGTAGCAATAATAGCTGTAATTTTTTTTTTTAATTTTATCTATCTTGGAATTTGTAGATAAATCACGAAGCCACTGCAATGAAATTCCATTGCTTTAATAAATTGCTACTCTATTGACACATTATTGAGTTAGTTGGAATTGAATCACTTCTGGTTCAAATTTAATTTTTAGAGTGCTTAACCCTTTGCAGTCCGAAAAATAATTAGATACAAAATTATTCACCTGATACAAAGATTTGTTTATTGTTATGAAAAAGAAATATATATAATTATTTTAAGTCGAATTTCTTTGAAAAATTAATCTACATCTCTTAACTATTATGTAGGCATTTTTAACAATTAAATGTGAAAAATAAATAAATAAAACGTCAAAATGATGAACAGGTTTGAATGTCGAATCGCACCGCAAAGGATTAATACAATGAATCTAATATGTATTATACAATGAGACAAGTTGTACCTTTATCAAATTTGAAAATGCTTTTCCATCAATTTTTCCTTTGAATGTCTTTTTCATTTCTAATAGTATCCATTTTACTGTCATTTATTGTACCATTCAACTGGTTGTAATGTTTATCAAAATTTGTAATAATGAATTCTGTAAAGTAATAAAACTTTTTTTAAAATTATTCTTAGTAACATTTTTGTAATTATTTTTGTAGCAATAATGACAAGCAAAATAATAATAATAATAATAATCTACGCTGCTTTTGTGTTAGTATTTTATAAATTCCTATTAATTTATCTTATCAATATTGAATTCAAAACAAAAATATATTGAAAAGAAAAATGATTTGTGGGTGTGCGTTCAATTAAACTTAAAAAGTGCATAGCATCATAAATAGTGCTGAAATTTTAAAATCATTTTTTAATAAGGCCCTTAACAAATGCTTAATTTTCTAGAAAAGTGCAAATAAAACAAAGATTGATAAATAAAACAGAAGAGGAGTGACAACACGTTTAAAATAAAAATTAAATTACTTTTGAAATCTAATGATTTTTGTCTATATGAAAACTGATATTTGTTGGATCTATCTCGACAAATTTTAGGTTTTGTGTATATTTAAAAAAACTACTGTATCTAGACGTGCAGTACAAATAATTAAAGTTAGGAATTTGAAATAAAGCAAGAAAATGATTCTTGAATATAAAAATTTCACTAAGAATATATTTTTTTGAATTTTAATTAAAAAATAAAAACAGAATTTAAATGCATTACCACCATGTCATTGAATAAAAAGTATTTCGTCGTTGTTTTAAAGTTGATATAATGCTTTTTTCCTCCATTTTATTTATAAAAAATAATTTTTGAAAATGTATCTTGAACTCGATTTGTATTTATCATTCCTTTAAATGATTTTTGTTTTCCCAAACCAGATAAAAATTATAAAACAATTCATTGAATAAGATTCTTCACTTGATAAATATTGTTAAATTCTAAGCCATTACAGAATTTAGTCTCACTCACTTCTGAAATTACTTTTTTTAAAAAAAAGTGAGTTAAATGTCTTTTTTATTTATTTTACTAGCAGCTACAGAGCTGTTTTTTTTTTTTAAAAAAGAAACTCTTTGTGGATTCATAACCAGTATTGGTGAAAAATAAGAATCGTTAAATAATTTTCATTTAACAATAATAATCAAAAATAATTTTCTAAAATATGTTACTGCGTTTTTCTTAGTTTTTTTAAAGCTAATGTATTGAAACTTCATTTATATTTACATATTTTTTAAAAAACAGGTTTTTCTTAAATTTTTATTTTTTTTCAAAGAACAGCCCTCCACATTACATCAAAATAGGAAGCAATAAAACACTTTTTTAAAAGTCTGAACATTTCCAAATGTATGGTCATTTCTATGCATCTTTCTCAATGCGAATGTACAATCAGAAATAACATAGAATTCTAAATTAACTGGCAATTTGTTAAATTTAAAAGAAAAAAAAAAGCTTAAATTTTGTTGTCTGTCATACAAAAGGTGATTTAGTTTTTTGGTAATGATAAAAGTATGATCATTTTTATATTTTTGTCAAAATCAAATATGTTTTATATTTCTGCGACATTGCAGGAGTATCTATTAAAATTTAAAATCACTATTATATTTTTTTCACTAAAATAAGAGTTAAAATTTTTAAATTGTATAGAACTGTTAATAAACTAGTTTAAGAAATTACTATTATTAAAAAATTCTACTATTATTTTAATAAATTGAAGCCTCAATAGGATCAAATATATTTCACAAGGAGAAAACAATTCACATCAGAATTAATTACTTTTTTTTATTTACTTAAAAAAATCCTGTTGGATTTCTGAAAATTCCATCACAAGTTCGAAGATACTTTTAGAGAACTGTTCCCCATACGGTGGTGAAATTTTTTTTTTAAGTGAGGGCAATAAGTTGCCCCACAGCATGGGGAAAAGATTCCGAAGTTTCACTTCGCTTTTTTCACTCTGCCGACACCATTTTTAGTATTTAGCAATATATAACATTTAATGTATGGATTTTTTTTGTATCATAGTTAGCGTCAATCGCGCCATTCTTGGCACACTACGTCACTGTCAAAGTTTCACATGATTGGTTGCCTTTCGTTTGCAAACGATATTTCCGTCACTATCGTCTACACTTTCAAGCTGGTTTAAAAAAGCTGACGATGACAAAAATCTAACCTGACCGGTTGCCTGCGGGCATAAATCGACAACTGTCCACGAAAGTGTAGACGTTAATTTGCCGTGTAATAGAGCCTTTATGTATTAAACATCATAGCAACCATGTGATATTGGTTTTTGTAAATAGGTTTTTTTTTTTTTTTTGTAATTTGTTTTAGGGAGCAAAACATTTTAATTTTTATCAATGATATCAAGCATACAGCATTTTTTTTGTTTTTTACGTTTTGTTTAATAAATAGGCTTTTCAAATAACTCCTATTTGTTTTTATTCTGACTCTATCTTTTCCTGAATTTGCATCGTCCTTAATTCATTGACATGAGAGTAAATATAATATAATGTTCCTCAAAATGGAAGGTGCAAATAGACTGAGGGAAATTTACAATTTCCGTACGTTTCGAAGACTATTTGGGTTATTTTTCTATTCCAATTTTAGAAGTTCTTTGCACCAATGCAAGTATTTTACTATATTTATGATTCATCCCCCTTCCCTACATTCCTGTTTAAAAATTCATACTAAATATTAAATTTGTATTACACTGAATAGCCAGAAAAACGGTTATAGCAGGTCGAATGCAAATAATAGAGGTTTTCAACTAATCAGCGTAAGGTGACGCGGTCGACAGAGTGTATATAAGACAACAGGTATCTGAGAAGGCTATTACGTCGATTCTTACTGTTATAATGACCGGTAATCAATACTTTTGAAGGTAACTAATTGCTGGCGCACGAGAGAGGGAGAACAGCATTTCCGAAGTAGAGATGAAATTTGGATTTTAATGCTTGACCATTTCTAGGGTGTACCGCGAATACTAGGTTTTAGGTAAAACTTCAAATCTCCGACAGTGGTGTGGCTTCAAAAAGGCCTTGATATATATGATCAACATTTCCTTAAATTGCTGCTGATTTGAATGAAGGACCATCAGTAAGTGTCAGTACGCACGATGTAACGTAACCTAACTAATATGAACTTTCGTCGGGCACAAACTATCTCGTGTATCATTGGTGACTCAGCGACGCAAAGCTCTGCACCTTGCCTGGGATTGCAAAGCCGCCAGTGGACTCTTAACGATTGGAAAAACGTTGTCTGGTCTAAGGAGTCACGTTTCCAAGTGTATCGGATGGATGGTTATATACGGAAAAAACTCCACAAACTGTGCCGGCTTGCTGGCACAGAGGTAGCGCGTCTTCCTCGTGTTCTGGAAGTCCCGGTTTGGGCATGGTTGTTTTTCTGTGTGCTATCTGTGAGATGTGTGAATGTGCCCCACCCTGTAGAAAGGGGTTGTGCAAGCGAATGTGGTGAGTGTGTAGCAAAGTCGTACTCTTGGCGCTACTCAAATACAAGAGACGCTTCATTCGGCTTAAATCTGCTGCTGGGTCAGCAGCGGGCTTGTCCATGACAAGTGCCATTTGACACAACAACAACAAGGAACTGTTCAAGACGGTGAAGGCTCTATGAGGGCAAGGCGCTTGTGCAGGCAGTATGAAAGGGGACCATTAATGAATGTAGACTCAACCATGACATGTCAGTAAGGCTTTGACATCACTTCTCACCCTCAAATGCATTCGTGTCCTGTGTGCATTCTGACGGACGTGGACGATTCAAACAGGATGATGTACCATCCCACAGGTCTACAGTAGCTACCGAGTGGTTAGAGGAGCATTCTTTTAAATTTCTTTCCCCTTTTTGGCTATATAATTCACTAGACATGAGCGTTACTGACCCTATCTGAATGTTTTGCAATGCGCTGTCCTTAGGGTATCTCCACCACCTCTCTTTGGCCCATGGTTTTGTGAACTATCTACAGAAAGTCTTCAAATTAGTTGAATCCTGCCACGTCGTGCTGCGGCACTTTCTGCGTGCTCATGGGGTCTTTACACGATATTAGATAGGTGTATCAGTTTTTTCGGCACTTCAGCGTATTTATACATTTGTTGATTTTAAAAATACGATAATTTTCTTTTAGTGAGTGAAAATTCTTTTAGGAAACTTATTATAGTTTCCGAGATATAATCGAAAGACCATAAGACTTATTTAGTATTCGAAGCGTGATTTTTCAAAACTCTTAATTTTATTGAGGTTAATTTCTTGAAGACATATCGATTCAGCACAAAACACTGATAGCCGTAATAGAAATTTTTTGAGATAGTATATAAATTAACCCAATTAATTATTGTTCGGAGCAGCCTTGTCTCCTCTAGTCATTTCTATCGACACCAATTTTGTTTTTAAAAAGTTAGAGTTGTTTCATTTTTATTTTTAGTTGGAGATTTTTAGTTGGTTACTTCAAAAAAGAGTCGGTGAGTTTATTTTTGTAATAAAAAATCAATGTTGATTTAGATCCAAATAAATATATTCATAGTACTAACTGTAAATGAATACAATAAGTATTTCAGAATGATTTTTGATCGAAAATTCATCATCCATCCACAAGTCTTATATCTATTGAATAAATGTGAGAATTTAATTAAATATCTTGGGAATCCTTCCGCACTAGATATTTAAGAAGAAACTATTTTTTCCTGCAGGGATCATGGATATTCAGTTCAGCCCATTTGTTGGTTTGAGTACATTCCCCTATAGATTTTAACAGGAGCACTTCGCACTTCCCCACCGATTAGCCCGCTAGTCATAAGCTATTGACTACCATTGCATTTATATCGTTTTCGAGTCAAGAGAGTCGTCTCACATTTCATGTCACAAGACACGTGTGGTTTTCGCAGACTACAATTTCAATCAGAAGTTTTCTGAATCCACAATATTATCCCAAAACTGTTGATTTCTATTGTTTCTTATTTCGGGAAGGTAATAAGAAATATTACCTCCCCGAATGCACGCAATAGATATCAGAGTTTTGTTTACAATCTGCCATTTACAAAGTAAAAGATTCGACATCCTTTTTTGCCGAATTCCTTGTGGGCGTTTCTGAAAAAGAAACGTCGGATTCTGAGGCAAAATCGGCAACGCTTTTTCTGGCACAAGGAATTTCATAGTGAGGTCAACGCCATTTACTAGACGCTTTTTTTTTTATTAATTTGGCAGAGATCTAAGAGTTTCAATTCAATCCATAACGGAATTGTGTCCCACTTCCCATTCGTTAAATGGACATCGAATTGACTCGCCGATTCTGCTAAGACACATTTAAATACACTTCAATATAATTACAATCCAAACATTAAAAAAGAGGGGGGGGGATTTTCACTGTATCTATAAAATTAACCGATATTTTTCAAATGGTGCCGATTTGACTACAATACACCCATAACGAGCACAATATGCATGTTTCTAACAATTGCCGAGATTTGTTATCTATGCGTAATTTCATTTAATTCTAATACATCTTTGAAATAAAGCTAAGCGTATGAAATGTTGTTGATTTGATCACAACCCAAAAGCGAACCAATACACATGCGCCTTGTTCTTACGATCTATGCCCGTCAAGACCGAAAATTGTTATGTATACATAAATTCACCTATTTTATTTCTTAAAAAGAATTTAATGTAACTTTCAAATGAAAAGATATTTATAAAATGTTGTTTTGATCCCAAAACGGCAAAAAAAAAAAAAAAAAAAAAAAAAAAAAAAAACACCGATATAGGCATGTCCCATTTCCTGATGATCCAATTTTCCAAGAAGGTCAAGCTTTGTTCCATGTGCATAATTTCATGTCTCCTTTTATTCCTGAAAAAGAATTTAATGCATGCTTGAAATAGAGATTTAAATATCATTCTGGAGAAATTAGAGCAGTTATAAGGCTAAAAATTCATCTCCAGAATTAAAAGCAACGGGAATAATCCAGCTTTCAATCCACACTTCTATTCATTGCCGCTGCATTGTTGGCGCATGCCCCGAAAAGAGGTAGCGCATGGAGAGAATTGGCTTAACTACTCTTTATAAAACGCATAACGAACAGTCAGTGGCGTTCCATTAAAACTCCCTGCCCTTCTTAATTTTAATTCAAAGTTATATCATCACTTTGATGTGTCAAGGCAAAAATTCAAAAATTTAGATAGAATACAATCTTTCTAACTGTGCAATAGTAGAGGATTGCTTCAAAATATATTATGCAATCTTGGTTCAAAATGCGATAAATTAATTCCTTAAACTATGTTTAGTAAAAATACAAAATAAATTTAGTAGATTAATTTGCTTATAATGTCAAACATTATTAAATTTAAAAAAATACAACCTTCAAATCGTTTAGCAATATGCAAAAATATCTCTAATATTTTTATAGAAAATAAATATTTTTTTTATCAACTTTTCAAGCAAGTTCCTTTTATGAATTTTCATTATAATTTATTAATATGTAATTTTTCTCATTAGATATAATAACAAATTTTAATTTATTTTACAATAGTATACAAAAATTTAAATAATCATCTACATTGCAATAGCTTTTTTTTTCCTCCCAGAGGAAAGCCATACTGCCTTTCAACTTTATTTAAAATGAAATTATACATATTTTTTATACCACATATTTTTTTTCTAATTAAATTACTGTGAAATGAATCAATATTTTTAGGGAATGATTATTCCCATTGCTTATACAGACCTGTCTGTTTGATACCGTACTTTTTCTCCATCGTCCATCAACTGGCAGATATCATAGAGAGATATCTTTGTCATGTAAGTTACTGAATTTTTAGGATAGTTCTGGGTGGCATAGAATGTTAGAAGTGTCCTATGTATCTATCCTTATCATTCCGTTACATCGGTTAATGTGCTTTGAAGATGCTGATAATTCGCTTCTCGCATATGTCAGCAGGTACAGCTTTTACACATGCTTCAATTAAAAACACTGCAGCTTATCACGTAATTTTGGGAGTTTCAAAAGAAAGGTATTCAACGAATAGCAATTGGTACCATTTCTTACTCAGGCACTGCATACTAAGGATTGCAGTTGGCAAATGTGTTGCAATTTGACACGGGTATGCATTTTATTTTGCTGTTGTGCATATATGCAAAGCATATAACAAGGAGAAAGTTTCTGAAGGCAGAATTTTAAACAGGAAAGATAGAAGCTATAATAAGATTTTTGAAACTATTTATAACATAAAATCAAGGTTTTAAAAAATATTAAAAAAAATGTAAAACAATGAAACATCTTCCATTTCATAAAAATTATCATTAAATAAGGAAATTAGACAAAAAAAAAACAGATTAAAAACTTTTATTCCGAGATTTAAAAACTTGAATAAAATCAACATACTACATATAAAATATTTCACCATAAGTTCTTAATTGAATGGCAAGCAAAATACATATTTTCTAACTTCCTAACATTTGGCTATCAAGTATTAAAACTACAAACATCTACAAAATATTAAGTTCATGCTCATAAGATTTTAGTCCACAAAAATCAAGTTTCAGAAAGTATATTAAACAAACATTTTAACGATTTAAAGCCTCCTACATTAACCCTTGTTATTAGAGTAAATCATAGATTGTTTGTAAATTTTTCTAAATATAATTTAAATTTGTTAGCAGTGTCTAAAACAAACAAAACATCTCAACTTTCAATGCAAAAACTATTTCTTACACTATGTTTTCTTCAATGATGGATTGCTTATAAATATACTGAAATCAGAGAATATATATTTAAAAATCCATTTAGAATTTTTAAAACATTTTTTTTAATTTCTCAAAACTTATTTTTGCACATTAAATAAAAGAATTCAGGTTAAGACTTAACAGAATTTAAGTACTCAGAATAAATGATTTACTAGAACACATTCGACGATGAATGTTAACAGGAAAGAGTATAATTTTGTAATAAACTTTCTATACCCATTTTTTTTAAATATGAGATTAAATCCTTAGAGAAATTATTTTTCTTTAGTGAAACATAAAATTAGTAAATATTTATTTTAAGAAATTCTTACATGGGATGTAAGAAAATTCAAAGAAAGAAAAATTATATATTTTAAAAGGAAATGCTTTTGATAAATGATTTTTTTTCTTCTTTTTAAAAAAATTTCCTCATGAACTATAGTAGTGAAATATTTTAAAAAGATAGCTATATCGGAATTGTTATAATTTTTAAATTGTTCATTTCAGAAGCTTTGAGTTTAAAGTAAAATAGTTCAGTCAATTACACAAATGTCCATATTCATTATTAAAATCAATTGATGCTTTATCTACCTTTCAATTATCTATGACCTAGGCTGGCCTTTAACCGACTAAATAAATTAAGATCTGGGACAGAGTACAATCTAATAAATTCTGAGGTATAATTAATGTGGGTTGGGTAGTATAGTTGACCTGGGTATTCACCACAAGAGACTGATAAAATGATTAAAATTGAATAAGAGGAAATAAATGAATTAATC
This sequence comes from Argiope argentata, assembly GCA_026289955.1. Lineage (NCBI taxonomy): Eukaryota > Metazoa > Arthropoda > Arachnida > Araneae > Araneidae > Argiope > Argiope argentata. The sequence goes on along the minus strand of JAOUZG010008684.1, from coordinate 360,443 downwards.
TTACCTCTTTTTACAGTCTAATAGTGAATCCTGATTAAATTAATCTAGACTTTTTTTTAATTCTAATTCATTCTTACATCATTTATAGTAAAGTCAAAAATACTATACTGATAGGATGGGCAGCATTAAAAATAAAACAAAATGTCTGATCACATTTTAAAAAATTAAAAAGTATCAAAATTAATTACTTTTTCCTAACCATAATTGCTTTTCTTTATTTTATTCTAAGATGCGACCTTAGGGGGGCATGGAAACTGAAAACCAGGGCAGATAACCATGTACCTCCTAAGGGTGGCTCTGTATAAGACTTATAGAAATTAACTTTTTCAAATATTTCTAAAAACATGTTACATTCATCTTAATTTTACTTGATTCAAGCTGGTGAAACATGGATTCTTCTTTAAGTAGTGTAACTAATAAAATATTCTATCAGTTTCCAAAAATATGAAGAGTAAGCCATGGAATAATAAAATGATTTTTGACTAAGTGCATAAAAAATTTGGATTCAAATATAGAAAATGGTGGAGGACAATTAGATAGATAAAAAAATTGTTAATAAATATTAAATTTAAACTTCTTCATTAATAATATTAATTTAAACTTTCTTTTGAGAGGGGAAAGTTTCAAATGCTTTCCCCTCCCAAAAAAGAGGCAATAATTGTAAAAACTAATATGATAATTGGGGGGGGGTGGAAACAACAACATTAAATAAGTTTATAAAGTCATTTAGCTTACAAATATTTTTTGAACACATCAAGCTACTGAATAAATACAAATCAATAATTTTAGAGCAAAGATATATTTTCTATTATAACATAAAATTTTCAGCAAATTAGGTTTAAAAAAATATAAAATTTAAATTTCTGTAAGAAAAAAACAAACAAACAGAAGAAGCATTAGATATATATTTTTTCTTTTTCCAAACAGAGATGAGCAAAAGAGAATTTGTATAATCCATTTTTCATCATTTCTCTACAAAAAAATATATTATTTGCCAAACATAAAGCAAGAGCACTAAGAAATATGGATTTCTTTTCATGGAAAAAAAAGTAAAGTATAAATTTCCATGCTAATTAAAACAGGAGGAATCTTAAATTTATTTTGTAAATTTAAATTATATATATATATATATATATATATATATATATATACACACACACTAGCATTCCCGTATTCGGAATTGCATGGGTAATGGAATTAGCAGGGGCTAACAGTGCTTGGTACACCTAGTTACGAAAATTCCCTATAATAATTAATTATTACCTATAATTTTTTCTAGTATTGGGTGGGTCCTGGGGTCCCTGGACTCTTTATATATATATATACCCTTGTCCTTAACCGATCCTTAAGGATCCTTTTAAAGTATTGATTTTCTTTGCAAACGCAGGTCATCCACATTTTATTGTTATACCTATGTTTAAGCAAGAACTGCTTTGTATACAACATTTTTTTTTTGGGGGGGGGGTTCTAGTGCTAAAACTATTAAGCCGCTTGATGAAGTCTGGAACAAGTTATATAAAATTTTTCGCATCTCCGAAACTCAAGCTACGAGATAATGAGAAGGGAATGTAAGATAAAGAGAAGTCAATCGTTATTCGTGGACTATAAGAATGTTATCTTCCTGGTCGCGTTGTTTTAAGCATTTTAAAATTTCGTTTACGTTCTCAGACGTTACTTCTGAGATTTTGAGAATAAATGGGATTTTAATTTATTTATCAAGTTTGTTAGTTTTCCTAATATACCTAATAATCTAATACGCCTAACGATGAAACTAAAATGCACGTTTAGTTTTCCAAAGCTTTAAAGAGGTAACTAATTATTGTAAATTATTTCTAAGGGTTCTAAATATTCTTAAGAAATTGAATATAGAAATTTAAGCACTTAAAGCAAGACTTCAGACACATAAAATTTACTCATGGGATCTTTATATTTCTTCCCACGATTAGAAACCTTAAAACAATTTTTGTTTTGTTTAAGGTAAAAAAAAAATTTTTTTTTAAAAAAAAGGGAAAGGAAAAGAAAATGGGATTGTTTAGATTCCAAATGATTTGAGAACTAATTCAATTTAAATTAGCTTGTCAAGAAAAATGCTTGAACGTCCCCTAACGTTTCACCACAAAGTAGATCTTTAATGGTAAAAACCACAGATGTTATTTCAAAAAGTATTTTCGTATGATCTTCAACACGTCCTGAAGAGGAGAAAGTGAAAGAACGATTCACAATTTTTTGGAAATGGAAACTTTATCGTATTCATTGTCCTGGATAGCAAATGTAAAGAAAGCTCGTAAAAAAGCATTAATTTAAAAATCACTAATAAATTTTTGGGAAGCCTAATTTATTTTTAAATGGTTCTTAATATTCTATAGAAGTTTCCTTTCGAAGTATTCAAAAAATTCTTGTGCCAAATGATTAATTATAAGTCTAAATAAAATGCATTATTTAATTTATTTTTCCAGGCCAAATTTGTTTGTATCATGAATATTACAAAGAAATATTTTGACAATTACCTTTATTTGTTGCAGTCATCAGGCAAATCAGTTGTCTAGTCCAGTTATTACCGAATTACTGGATTATTGTAAAATATATTTAATTACAAAATTTTAACCATGCAGATAAATACCAAAATATCTCAGAAATTGAAATATCGTTTGAAAATACGTAATTACACAATTGTTTTTCTAAATACTGAAGAAACAAAATAATAACTCGATGTTACTTATCGCAATTAATATTTTAAAAGTACATTTTAGAATGTTGAAATACATTGGAAATGTGCTGAAAGAAATTTTTTTCAAGAATTAAATCATTTGTATGTAATTGCGAAAAATAATTTCACATTACTAATGGGATTATAAAATTTAAGAAACATATCAAAATAAAATATATATATATAAGACCAACAATTGCAATTCATAAAAATTAGATTCTTATCATATTAAGCATACAATAATTTATTTCTCATGTAAATTTTATGTAGTGTTTTATGAAATAATCAAAAATCCTCTAAAACACAATCATATTTTCTGCGTTTTCAATCTATGTTATTTCGATCGACTGAAAGAAAAATGGTCTTCGAAATCGAAAGACTGCGATAAGCAACAGCTGTGACTCACACCATGAGATCTACTAATCAACCTACCCCCGCAGTGCTGAACCGCAGAAGTCCAAATCCTGACACTTTTAGGAACAAATCTATTATTCAGACGCGCCGCTTTCGGTAAGTATAACAATCTGAAGGTCGCCGACAGGAGTTTTAATAAGCAAAGTTATTTGGTAGCATGGTAATCATTGTACAGTGTGAAAAAATAGCAAACACAACAAATCTCTAAATCATATAATACTGCCGTTTCACTCGCGGTTTTGGACCAACCAACTAACCTCTCAAAATCGTTTTTCTATTGCAGTCTTTGCAAAATCAGAAATTATTTCATAAGACGCGTAATTTTTGCTGGATTGTTTTCAAAATTGATCAGGGTGTGCCAAACAAATGCCAAATTATACAAAAAAAAAGTTTAGTCTCAGTTTTATTTATCAATGGATTAGATTTGTAATGACAAAAAAAATTTAAATGCGCAATTTTCTATCAGATTTTTACAATCTTTCACCCGATTTTGAAAAATTTATCGAATTTCATGTAAAAAAAAAATTGATGAAGTTATCGTGAAAAGTTTCGGCGTAATTAAATATTAAAGCGAAATTTCGCCTCTTCGTTAAACAATTCGCCAAAAATTCAGTTTTAAAAATTCGATTTTTTTAATTGTATTGAAGGATACTACATCGTATTGTCTTTCAGGAAGCATATTTTCTGTATTTTTCCAGCAAAGCGTCTATTTTACAAGGCCGTTCAAGAAATAGACCCATCATAATTGACCTTTTTTTTAAAAATCGATATTTAATTTTTGCTTCGATATTTCGTAAAATAAATTATACCTCCGTGTTCTACGATATAAAGTCCATCCGATTCCACTGCGATATTGAGTATAAGTTGAATGGACGCGTAACGATGGCAATTTTAAAAACGCGGTTTTACGGGACGAAACGGTAAGCATTTGCGACCGCTTCACCGGAAGACCGTGTTTCACTCTGAAAGTAGCATTACAGGTTTTAATTTCACAGAAATTAAGGGGTTTAATTAATTTCTCCCTAACTAATTGATATTTCGAAAAATCCTTTCTTAGTGGGTACCTTCGTAATCATGTGGACATGCCTGCCAAATTTCAAGCCTGAAGCTTCAGCGGTATTAGCTGTGCGTTGATATTATATATATATATATATATATATATCCATACAGACTAATAATAAAAGCAACTATTTTCTTTCTTTTTTAAACATCCCGTTATCTATAAATGAAAACCAATTGACTTCGCGTATTCCTTTCTAAACAAATCATAATTTATTACTTCCTGCTATCTTACTGAGTTGGTGTGGGGGAAGGAAATGAATTTTGGCGGGAAAGAAAGAAAAGTGTCGTTTTAACTATTTTCCTCGCAGTTTTTTCATTTTTCCTCTCCATAAGAACCATCTAAAAATTAGCCGAATCGGTCGAGCCGTTCTCTAGTTTTGCGCTTAGCAACGCATTTCGAGTTCCATTTATATATATATACTAGCCGCCTTTGGCGACCAGTCGGTTCGCCAGTATTAATGCTCGCTAAAGTTTGCTCGCTAATATTTTATGTAGCTGTGTCTCATAACAGGTTTTTCACCAAAATATTTTTAAACCAAACAAATTTTGTTAATCATATAATTCATTTATAGTATTATTTATTATTATTTTCTTCAGATGATCTGTTCACTGTACTACTCATCTTTCTCTTTCTATCCGAGCAATGATTGTCCCAGAATTGATATTTTACTCAAATGGTGGAGGGAAAGGTCTAAAATTCTGTTTTTATAAAATAAAGAGATTCAAATTTTCATAAATGTAAACAAACTAAACAAATAAAGACACAATTCGTTTTCAAGAGATGCAAAAGCTTAAAAACAGCTTGGAAAATGAATCGCAAAGACGAAATAATGGTGACACACACACCCTTCTTTTCTTTTCTATCCTTTTTTTCTTCACTATTTTTCTTTCTATAAACCTTTTTTTTCCCTTCGTGATTACTTTTTTCTTCCCTGACCAGAGAGCAGGCATAAATGAAATATTCATACCGACTAATAATAAAAGCAACTATTTTCTTTCTTTTTTAAACATCCCGTTATCTATGAATGAAAACCAACTGACTTCGCGTTTTTCTTTCTAAACAAATCATAATTTATTACTTCCTGCTATCTTACTCGGTGTGGGGGAAGGAAATGAAGATTTTTGGCGGGAAAGTAAGAAAAGTGTGGTTTTAACCCTTTTCCTCGCAGTTTTTTCATTTTTTCTCTCCATAAGAACCATCCTCGTGTCTTAACGAAAATATTAAAATAAAAATTAGCCGAATCAGTCGAGCCGTTCTCCAGTTTTGCGCTTAGCAACGCATTTCGAGCTGCATTTATATATATATACTAGCCGCCCTTGGCGACCAGTCGGTTCGCCAGTATTAATGCTCGCTAAAATTTTCATATAATATTTTATTTAGCTGTGTCTCATAACAGGTTTTTCATCAAAATATTTTTAAACCAAACAAATTTTGATAATCATATAATTCATTTAGAGTATTATTTAGTATTATTTTCTTCAGATGTTCTGTTCATTGTGCTATTCATCTTTCTCTTTGTATCCGAGCAATGATTGTCCCGGAATTGATATTTTACTTAAATGGTGGAGGGAAAGGTCTAAAATTCTACATTTTCATAGAATAATGAGATTCAAATTTTCATAAATGTAAACACACTAAACAATAAAGACAATTGGTTTTTAAGAGATGCGAAAGTTTAAAAAAAGCTCGGTAAATGCCGCGCACAGAGGAAATAATATTGATACACACACACATCCTTCTTTTCTTTCTTTTTTTTTTTTCTATCCTTTTTTTCTTCACTAATTTTGTTTCTACAAACCCTATTTTCACTTTGTTATTCTTTTTTTTTTCTTCCGCGCCGAAATTTTATTTTGAGCAGGCATAGATTAAATATTCATACAGACTAATAATAAAAGTAGCTATTTTGTTTCTTTTTTAAACATCCCGTAATCTATGAATGAAAACCAACTGACTTCGAGCATTTCTTTCTAAACAAATCATAATTTATTACTTCCTGCTATCTCACTCAGTTGGCGTGGGGGAAGGAAATGCAGATTTTTGGCGGGAAAGTTAGAAAAGTGTCGTTTTAACTATTTTCCTCGCAGTTTTTTCATTTTTTCTTTCCATAAGAACCATCCTCGTGTCTTAACGAAACTATTAAACAAAAAATTAGCCGAATCGGTCGAGCCGTTCTCCAGTTTTGCGCTTAGCAACGCATTTCGAGCTCCATTTTTATTATAATAGACTAGCTGCCCCGACAGACTTCGTACTGTCTCAAGTTATTGGGCTTTTGTAGCCTAATAACGTACGTACGTGTTTCATAGCACTTAGAAAATAAAAAGAATCGTTTAATACATAAATCCTTTCAAAAATAAAATGAACACATTAAGAGCTCTTAATGCCGCATTAATGTATGAAAAAGAATTTTTATCCCTAAGAACAACAACAATAAAACAATTTTTTTATCAGAACACAATCAATATAAACATGAAAAAATGAAACAACATGAAATAAAAATGAAAAAAATGATATTCACACACGTTTGAAAAAGTTGAGTTATGCCTTAATAGTAAACAACGATTACTTACAAAAATAAGTTATCTATTTCGTACATTGAAAAACTTAAACAATGATGTAATTATATTTTCATTGTAAGGTATACAATGAAAATATACACGATATTTTTTGTTGTATACACGATTTTTGTTGTATTTTTGTATAGTACACGATATTTTTTGTTTGATTATTTGGCGCGTAAACAAATAAATTTGACGGTTTTCCAGCGCGGGAGCAGGCAACATACAACTGTCCATGAGAGAAGCATGGGTTTTCAAGATCAATGCCGCAAAAATTCAACGATTGACCCTGGGATTTATTTATGGTCATAGCGAAAGCAAGCCGCACTGGAAATTGCAGTCGTTTAAATTCAAATGGTACATTAGTTGGTACAATTGGGATGCGAGGTATCAACACATCTTCTCCCCTATATTTTCCGTTTAGAATGGTTGCTTCGATCACATTGTTCAGTAATGTTTTTACTGCTAGCCGTGTGCCATTACAAAGACGTGGTGGGTTGATATTTCGCAACATAATGACCACCGATCCTTCTTTTAATTGAAGATTATGAGGCGGCAATCCTGGAAAATCCAGTGAATTTAAAAATTCTGGTGGATAATTAACAACATCATCTTGGTTAGTTGCGCAATCAATTGATTTATATGTTCTTAATTCGCCCACAATTTCATTTTGAATTTTGAAATTTATTTCATTTACATCTGTATTTTTGGCAGCTAAGATTGCTCGTTCACTCAACCAAAAAAGATCTCTGTAATTTTGAGTGACGTTTGGGAAAATCTTTTGAATGATCTCGGTTTTTGATTCAGTAAACTGACAAAAATTGGCAGGCAATGTAATGCAGCCAGTTAAAAAGTCTACAGGAATTTTGGCATCCCCAATGTCAATGAGCTGTTAATCACGTGCTGAAAATGGTATTTTTCTAGGTTTTATTATCTGTAGTCATTATAAAAAAATCAGAGCTTTCATAAATGCAATGGCAACACGTTATTAAAAGTTGATTTTTTTAAAAAAATTATTTTTCGCCTACAGATTTATATTGACGTCAAAACCCTCCTCCCAAAAACAAATCATGTTCTGACGTGATAAAAATTAAAATAAGTCTTGTTACCTTAAAAGTTGGCATGAAATTGTCACGAAATATATTTGTTACGTCTTATAGGTGGCATGGGTCTAAATGTAAACACACTAAACAAATAAAGTTACACTAACAACAGTTACACAACGCTAACAACAGTTGGTTTTTAAGACATGTGAAAATTTAAAAACATCTTGGAAAATGCTGCGCTCAGAGGAAATAATAGTGACATACACATCCTTCGTTCCTTTTTTTTCCCTTCCTTTTTTTCTGCAAGTCCTTTTTTTTTTCTATATTTATTTTTTCTTTATAACTTTCCTTCCTACAAACCCTTTTTCCTTTTATTTTTTTTTCTTCGATGCCTAGACTTTATTTTGAGCAGGAATAGATAAAATATCCATACAGACTAAACACCAAAAAAAATTAATAAAAAAGAATCGTTTAATATATAAATCCTTTTAAGAATAACATTAAAACATTAAGGGCTCTTAATATCGCATTTATAAAAAAAAAGAATTTTTATCCTTAAGAACAACAAAAAAACTTTATATGAGAACACAATCAATAGCAATATTAAAAAAGAAACATCATCGAATAAAAACGAAAATGATATTCACGTCCGTTGAGAAGAATGTTTTTAATCAGTATAATCAGCTGTATAAAAGCAAGTATTTTCTTTCTTTTTTAAACTTCCCGTTATCTATGAATGAAAACCAACTGACTTCGCGTATTTCTTTCTAAACAAATCATAATTTATTACTTCCTGCTATCTTACTCGGTGTGGGGGAAGGAAATGAAGATTTTTGGCGGGAAAGTAAGAAAAGTGTCGTTTTAACTATTTTCCACGCAGTTTTTTAATTTTTTCTCTCCATAAGAACCATCCTCGTGTCTTAACGAAAATATTAAAAAAAAAATTAGCCGAATCGGCCGAGCCGTTCTCCAGTTTTGCGCTTAGCAACGCATTTCGAGCTGCATTTTTATTATAATATATATATATATATATATATATATATATATATATATATATATATATATATATATAAAGAATTATTTTGATTATAAATATGACAAATCAATGGATTGCTAATTGAATACACTTACAAGTATGTAAAATGCAGTGCAGTATGTTATTAATAAGTATTAATAAAAACTAACTTAATGGTGGATATTCCAAATTCTAAAATAAAGAAATCAGCCTGTTGATGAAATCAATATGCCTATCATTTTCCTCTAGTTTTTATCAAAATATTTCACAAAAACTAAAAATATTTTTATCATGTTACTGATTTTTGGGGGGTGTTGGGGGGAGAGAAGAACTGAAGAATTTTTTTATATTATTAAATTAGCATTCAAAAACATATTTATACTTTACATTTGGCAAAATAAAGAGTTTTTCTGGATCCTTATAACAAAACACAGAGGATTATAATAATTTGAACTTGCATCAATAAGACTCCAGTTGCTTGCTACTTAATAGTACAGAAAAATTAAAAAAGGATCTTGATTTTGTGCAATCATATACCATATATACCACTCAAAAATAATTTATTTTTCTGATTAAATGACATATCTCATAAATATTAGCTCTTTAAAAACCAAAGGTAAATTGAGCAAGAAATCTTACAACAGTCAGAAATTGATTTTAACTAAAATTTTTCAATTGTACCTTGTAAAATACTATTCACAATGCCAGATTACTATTACAATAAGCCTCATCCTTCACTAATAAATAAATTTTTTGATATTGGACAATAAGGCACTTTCGTAAAAACATTTCTTCTCAGCTAAATTCACAGTAGTTGGTGATCATCAACTGCATCAACTGGGACACGTATCTCTTGTATCTCGCATCCATAGGCAGCTCGGGTAAGCTTTAAGATGGTGTGCAATGGAACTTTAATGTATGGTATTTCCGCTAAAACATAAATGACAAAAAAGTGTTTTTAATAATCAGAACAATTTAATTAAGGTAACAGACAACAGTTTTCAATTGAAAATATTACATGCAGCACAGAGCAAAAACATTGATTTTTATAAATCTCTGCATGATTTCTCTAAATAATGTAACCCGATTAGAAGGATGGATATTAAAAAGAAAAGCAGAAATAAGTTTATGTACATACATAATTGAGAGCAGATTTAAGCAAAATAGCATTAACAAAAATTCAGATTGTGATATATATAAAAACAAAAGATAATTTAAAGAAAAAATGTTACAAATGAGGAGCCCTCAATTTAATAATTCAGTCCATATGCTTCCTTCTAATTCTAATAAGGTATTCAAGATAATTAGGTTAAAATGCAAAACAGTCGACCATATAAAATTAAAATTATAAAATGATCAGTTTAAACTCATTTTCAGTACTTTATGATAGAGTTAAATAACATAATGCTATAATAAATGGAAATCCACCCTTATTATATTATCACATAGTTGAGGTGAATACAGTAAGGCAACGGAAATATGTACTCACTCAAGATCAACTAAGACTTTACTATGTTTTCTAACTCATTGAGAAACTACTTATATAAATATAAGGAACATCCCAAACTTTGATAGTTCGCAGAGAATTGGGAGCTTAAATTTACATAAACAACATAGACTTTCATAATTAACATAAATTTGACAAGACAAATTGATACAAAGATTATTATTATTATTATTGGGAAATTTGCCTCACTTGTGTTCGAACCCACAACCTTCCGTTCACAAGTCCGCAGACTGAACCACTGAGCTATGATGTGTTTGGTCGAAAGGAACAATTTTCGCTTATTTTAGTTATAATATTCAAAATTTAAGTTAATGTAAGAATAGATTTGCTGATTAAAACCAAAACAGTTTTGCAGTTAAAGCTTCTAATCTCAGAATTTAAATCACTATGATTTTTTTTCTAATAAGTTGTAGGTCTGTATTACTATTATATTATGGAAAAAAATTTAGAAAAATAGAATAGAATCTCATCGAATTAATACAAAGAAGACAAACTTAATATGATCAGATTAAAAAATGCTACAACCCAAATATCATTATATTTCTATCAGAAATTTACATTTGAACAGAAAAATGTGATAAGCTTAATGAAGTAGACAAATGAACACACTCAATAATTGTAAATTAACTGTAACAATCAACAAATAGGCTTTTCATATAAATATGCTAAATTTTAATTAAAATTTTTAAATTGACAGTACTGGAATAAATGGGGCACTTATATAATTAAATTATAGGCATTTCTTTATTATTTTTAAATTTACAATGAAAATATCTGAGCTTCATCAAATATTTTTCAATTCTAAAACTAAATAAATACTAACATCAAAAACAAAACCTGAAATAAGTGCTGACACATTATATCTTGTATTCAATAATAAATTAAAGTTCAAATAAGAGCGTAAATTAAGCTTAAGAAAGAGATGACTCAGTCCTATAATTTTGGAGGGGCAGAGAATATTCCTAACATTAAACAGTTTGACAAAAATATTTTTTATTCCTTTGTTACAGAAGATAATATAACAGCATTGAGATTTGGCATCACTCTTTATAAAATTATTAAAAAAAGCTTTTGGTTATTATTTACAAACAAAATTTAAAAGAACCCTTTTAATAATGATAAAATTGTTCAAATCAATACAAAACAAAGTGATTCCAAATTAATAATGTACTTCCTATAATTTAAAGATCTATCAAATATTTTTAATCTTAATTTGAAAAAAAAAAAAGAACAAAAAAACTTCAGAATGTTATGAAGAAAATGAAGTATATCTACTAATTTATAACATTCAGTGAAAAAATAATTTAGAATATTGTTAACAAGATTTTTGTACTAAATGTAAAGTTTTAAAATAAATTGATTTTTAACAATCCCAATATATTTTAATTAGTTAATTCATCTGTTTTCTGTTGTTAAACTGACATTAAAGAAAAAAGTCATAATTTTTTTTAAATAATGTAACATACAAGATTTCTTATCAAGAAAATAGGCCAGGAGGCATCTCAAAACAGCTTGATGAGCAACTACCAGCACATTTTCTTGCCTTTCTAATTCCTAAAAAATACAAAATGTTTTTTAAAAATTAAATTTAATGCATGAAATTTTAAAGACATTCAGTATAGTAATAGAACGAATATTTTATTATATCATCAAAATCTATAAATGAAAATTCAATTTTCTTTAGGGAAGAAAATTAAATTAAAGAAATGAGAATTCAATAATCGTACTATTTATAATAAGAACATTTTAATTTAATTTTTAAGTTCAAATAGCAATACTATATATAAAACTGTTTTACATCTTTTATATTTTGGGACTGGCCAAATGTGCAGATATTAATAATTCTTTAAATTAAATAATTTGTCACAGATAACAGAATATAAGCATTTAAAAAGAAGATTCCATCTAAAAATATCTTAAATTTTGCAGTTTTTGGACAAAAGAATTGCAGTATCACTGCATAAACATTCATTTAATGACATGAACAAATGAAGGTCAGAGCTAGTCTGAATTTCAATTTTTATAAGGCTTTTAAATTACATGAAGCTTACATTTTCATTAAATGAATCAAAATGAAATGAGTCTCTAGATGTTTGATCCTTATATATGAACAGAAACTTTAAAAGCATAAATTCAAAACGATATTGTTTCATTAAGTTTGATGAAATATTACCTACATTACAATTTCATCAGCACTATCTATTCCAAACTAAAAAAATTTTAATTACATTTTATAACATTATACATTTCAACATTAAAAGGTTTTAGTAAGCAAATGTTCAGTAAAGTCTAATTTTTAATTTTCACTTTTACATCTTAAACAAAAATCTCAGATTTCTTTGCCATCTCAAGATTAATTTGAAGACATGGAATTTTTAGGTATCTTTTAAAAAGATATATAGATGCTGAAGTTTTTTTATCCTTTCATTCCTGGTGTGGGAACAGAATCGGCAATTTTATTAAGTGTGTGTTTATTTATTATTTTGTTTCTTTTATATACTTTTATGCACTATATATAGTATAACACTTTTTACTATTTTTATATTACATTTAAAATCTAATAAAATGTGTTTTGTTGAAAATATGAAGTGCATTTACAACAGAATGAATCTTTCTGTCGTCTTCAACTAGCAGTCCTCATTTTTCCTTTTTAAAGAATTTACATTCTGAGTGACCTCAAAATTTAAAACTTTCAGGCAATTAATTGAAATTAAATGGGGAAAAGGTCAAGAGATTACTTCAATATAATGTTACAGATATGTTATGTTGCTTCCCAGTATGTTTAGTTCAGTCACTTTAAAGACTGTTTTATGATCAGCTCAGCTGGATGCTGAATCAGAGATCTCAAGGTTTAGTGACAAAACAGGCAATACTGGAATCATCCAGAATTTTGGCAATAGAGGCTATCCAGATTGTTCCAGACCCTCTCTGCTCACCTTCGGGAACTATAAAAGGCCAGTAGAATAAGCTGAAGACAATCACAGAAAAAGTCACTGGAAGGTTTACAATCGCATAGCAAGTAAATGGCAAATAGCTGTATCAGTCCAGCAAAGTGCAAACGTTGTGTGGAGCTCAAACGAGTGTTGAATTGAGCTGTAAGCCGAAACCTGGAATTAATTTTAGAAGCAGCATCAAGTGGTGAGAGGATTAGCCAGTGAAGTAACTGCAGGCGTTTGGGGAGACCACAGAGAGTAACAACGAAGATTCCCACCTACTGCTGAATTCCATATGGATGCTTTGTGTGCTTATTACTATCAATTGTTACATGTGGGCTACTATTTCTTGATATGTGTTACTGTGTGTTGCTCGTGTAGGTCTTGGTATACATTTGTTGTTAGGATATTCTTGTCTTCATTCTTAATTTAAGTCGTATATTACTGAGGCCCCCTGATTGTGTTTCTTCATTGACTAACAGATCAAAAGAACCAAGGATTCCTAATAATATATAAATATAGAAAATACATATTTCAAACAGGACTTCCTTCAATTTTTTTACATTTCAGATGATTTGACAATTTTATAATAGGCATTTTAAGCAATCTATAAAAAAATCTGTATCCAAAGATGCAAGTTCATTAGATATTTTTATTGTTTCCTTCATTGAAAGTAAATTAAAATAAAAGCAATAAAATAATAATTTAAGCTTCATATACATCTAATCTCTCTCTCTCATATTATATATATAAGGGTGGACTTAGTAATTATTGAAGTTCCTTACTTAGTAATTATTAAGTTCCAATTGGAATAAAAATGTACTTATTTTTTTACTAACCAACTATAAAATATTGAGGGAAAAAAACGACACATTAAATTTCTAATTTAAGCAGATGTGTCTAAAATTTATTTAGACACATAAAATATGCAGACTATCGCTTTGATTTTTAATAGCATCTCAATAGTTATAATAGTTTCCTCATGATAGATAAGTTATAGCTAGAAACTGGAAGATGTGTTTTAAATTTGTGGAAAAGGATTAACAATTTGGAAATAACAATTTTTAAAAATATCATTTTTCAAAAAAAAAGAAGCCATGTAGTATTTTAAATTAAACGGGGAGAAGAATAATACATAGATGGACAATTTTTTTGATTTATTATTGTTTGGCATACATATTAGGTGGTTACATTTCTACAAATAATAGCACTTTAAACCCCATCTCAACCAGAAGTTAAATAAGAAATTTCTGCTAATAATAAGAAATTGAACTGAATTGGAAACCCAGTTTTTTACCTAAGAAATAAGACTTCCTCGGGACACAGAGGAAAGTATGAATTTCTCAGACTCAATGTTGGAAAATCACTTTTTGGGTTATCTCTATTAAAGCTTCATTTTAAAATTTTTTTTAATTATCAAGCAAATAATTAGGACACGATTCTTCAACATTTCTACACTCAGCAACAATGTATAGTTAGAACAGATTTCTACTTTTATGGAGAATATTAAAACTGCTTCATACAACAAAAATAGCAGCTGAGTAAATCACATATTAAACACATGACCTTCCTTCTTTAAGATGTTTCATATTTATTTTCCAATCTAATTATCTTCTTGGAAACAGCAAAAGATGGACTATGGAGTGGCAAAACTATAGAAAAATATTTTTCAAACTATTACCAACTGGATAAATACAGACAATATCTCTCCCTTTGTTTCTAACAGATATTAATTTTTCCTTCAAAAAGAGCAACAGTTGACTCTCCATTGCTGACAAGAATCAATCACATAAAACAAATAAGTTTGTTCCTTCCATAATGGAATAATCGTTCAATGTTTCACAAACATACGGACTAAATTTTTTAAATCACTCAGCATCTCAGTAGACCAGATATTTGACTTTTTTTAAACCCTCATTTTCTGCCAAACCTTGGAAAAGACACCTAGATTATTTCATTAACAAGGATGTCTCTACTCGCAGAAGCGAGAGTCAACATCACAAGGCCTTCCATTTCAGAACAGGACAGCATTCATTTTGTAGAACTAAGGTTTAAATTTCTTTCCCTCTCCTTTAACTACTTCTCTAATGGTGATTTAATCGATATATACATTTATAAAGCATTCTGGAACAGCATCACTAACAACCGGGCAATGAATGATTTTTTATTTTATTTTTTGTAGAGAGTAAAGTTTTAAAAAAATATTTTAAATAAGTAAAACTAATTTATAAGGATTTTGTGATACACTTATTGTTTTCCTTTTTGGGTAGAAGTCTATAATGCAGTGAAAGTTAATTACAAAACAGAAAATATACTAAGGGTAATTCATCAGTTTGATGTCAAAATTTAAACTCTAGTTTTGATTTTTGTAAATGGTTACAACTATAATCACCCTCTGCTATCACTTGAATCGAAAGTCTGATGGTAGCAACATAATTTCCAGTACAAAGACAAACAATATCTTTGATTCTAAAAATTATAAGAGCAATATATTTAAATTTTAAGAGTTCTTATTCTCTCTGCTTATGTTTCAGTTTACAGCAACTAATATTGACAAGGTAATAGTAAATTAAAGGATTTGAATAAGTGAGATTAGAATGTATTAGTTTAAAAAGCCTACTGTAAAAGAAATCACAATCATTGCAAACTTTTGGTTTCCAGGTAAAGTTTCATCATGTGATATCTTGTGCAATTCCAGTATCATTGTGATTAATCAAAGAACAATCACAATGATTTACAATTGAATATAGTACAGTAAAACCTTTATACAAGATTGTTCAGGAAATTTTTCTAAACTAATAACAAATTGATAAAAGGTTTAAATATATATTTAATAAGCCTGATTAAAATAAATTCTTCATCATCTCAAACACAAAACGTTAAAAGAATTTGAACATTTTCTATGGCATACGTATTTCAAACTGCTTCTTCGGAACGACTATTCTTGTATCACAATACAAGTAAGCAATGTCCATTTTTGAAGAAAAACTTCATTGAACATTAACAAAAGAGCAACACCCCTAGATCTATCATACCCCAACTCTTTATGATGATGGAAAAGATAAACAATAGCTTTATGAATATACTATGAAATTACAGTATTCAATGCCAAACAAAGAATTAAAATTTCTTTCACACTTGCCATAAAAATTAAGCACAGGACCCCCCGTCAAAAAAAAAAAAAAAAAAAAAAAAAAAACACAAAAAAATTTATCAAGAATTTTTAAGGTGCTTAAAAACTTTTTTAAATCTAAGCAACCTTTTCATGACACTCCTGTTATATATAAATGTTAACCCTCATTTAACATTAAGATAATTTTAAATAACACTTTCAATTCCCTATTGCTACATAAAAATAATCATATTAATGCTCATTTTAATATTATAAGGATAGCCTTTGCTCTCTCCACAGACACACATATTATTTTTCAAAGATGGCAGGAAAGCAGAAATTATTGGCATTAACTTATCATAATTAGTTCCCACTAAATCAGCAGTTTTCAGAAACATTTTTACCATATCACTAGAAAAGCTGTCTCACAAAAGCAACAATAAATCAGTACCTACCATAATAACAGGTTCTAATCTGGTTACTAAGTCTTCATAAGACTGCAGAGAGAAAAACAAATTAATATTCAATGCATTATCATTTTAAAATGTTGATATTACCCGAGTAAAAAAATTCTTACCTCTCCTCTCGGATATCTGTATTTAAATTTATTTTCTTCACGAGCAGCAAACTCTTGAGGATATTTCTCTTTTATTTCTTCGTAAGTCATTTCCTCACACACACCCTTTTTTGCAAAAGAAAAAAAATTATAATAATTAATTCCTTTTTTTTAATCACAAACATCCACATAAAAATAAAGATAAATGTCTCTAACGATATAAACACTAAAATTTAAAAAGTATCAGAAAGATCAAGTACACACTTTTAGAAAAGAATAGCAATATGGGAATAACCTAAATTATAACCTGAAAGTGGATTTAGAATGCAAGATGAAAGGAATTCAAACAGGGCATTTTTGTATAAATCCATTTTATTTTATTATTAACATGTCTAATGTGATATTGCATTCATCATGTTCATACAAATTTTTACATATGATTATATCCATTGGCTTAGCTTTAATTCACCAACAAATTCTATACTTTTTTTCATTTTGAATCTACTACATAAGTCAAAATGTCATTAAAATAGGAAATTTCAAAATGTTTACAATTTTAAATATGATAATTTCCTAAGAAAATATTAAAAACAGTAACCTTTAGTATATGTTACTAATTTTAAACACTATTTCATTTTTCACATGTGATGACTGGCAGCAGAATAAAACTATGTAGTCCTCCCATCCCTACAAGTGTACTTCTAACTTACAGCCACTAAAATAAGGGACTCTCCCATAAATTATATTTGTTTGTAACATGAACAACTTAATATATATTATGCATAACAGTTGTAAGAATATAGATTGAATATTTCTTTATACATAACTTTCACAACCCAACTCATTAAGGAGAGAAAAAAAATTGATTTCCAAGCCTGGAAAGAAATTAAGTTGTAAGTTGAGGATTTTCTATATTTATATGAAAACCAAGTCTCATGCTTACAGCATCAATTTCATTGAGAGCTTTCCATCGCTCTTGGGAAACCTTAATTTCTGAAGCAGTCTGAATGGTGCGAACCAATAAACTGGTCCAAACACGTAACCTGGGAATTTTTTGCTCCTTGATATATTTTGACAGCATCTTTGCATACTGAAAAATAACATCGAAATTATATAGAAATTATTATCTTAATAAAACATCTTAAGACTGGTTTAAATTATCAATTTCTTCAAAGTTTAAAATTTACATAATAATGTCTAAAATAATAAAAATTTAAGAAATATTTGAAGAAAATTATTTTTCATGATGTATAAAACATTACAATTTTTTTTAATAAATACTTAAAATTTTGGCTAACAATCTAGTTGAATTTTAAAATAATGTATTTCATGTTCTATTTCACTACCGAATAATAATAATAAAAATAGTAACTATGAAAGCTTAGCTATTTTAGTGCATAGATAATAATCTACATATAAATACTACACTTAAAACACAATTCAGTCACCTTAATAAAACCAACAGTCAAAATTCAGAATAATCAACTTTTGCAGAGTGGACAGCTGCAAGACGTGCAGGCAGAGATTCAATTAGGTTCTCAAAGGTATTCACTAGGATGTTGAGCCATGCCAACTCTATTGCCGTTGTCAGTTGCGATAAGTTATGTGAGTGACGAATCATGGAGCGAACAACACAAACGAAATTTTCGCACATATTCTCAACTGGTTCAAGTCCTCAGAATTTGCTGGTCAAAGGAGTGCAGTCAATTCATCTTGGTGCTCTTCAAAAACATGTACACTGCAAGCTTTATGGCACATTGCCTTATCTTATTGGTAAATATCATCATCCTAAAGAAAAACAATTCGGATGTAGGGTTGAATGATGTCCTCAAGGATAGATGCATACTTATGTTGATTTGCTGTGCCTTTCACAATGATGAATGCATCAAATAATATCACAAAAACATTCTCCAGACCACAATGCTCCTTCCCCCCTACAGCTCTGAGCCTTTTGACAACAGTTGAAGGTTTCTAGCTTTCAGATACACCAACATTCATCTGTCTGCTAAAACATAATTCATTAAAAGAAGCCATCTGTCTTTACTCAGAGGAAGTTCAGTTGTGGTCCTGGGATGCAAATTCTAGTCATCGTTGCTGATGAACAGCAGTCAGTATAAGTGCCTTAATCAGTTGTCTGCTGCGGAGGTCCATATGCAGCAACATTCACTAAATCACCATTGTGGAGACACTGTTAGTAGTCCTTTGGTTCATCGGGGCAGTTAGTTGCTCAATAGTTGCATATCTATTATCCTATATGCAACTCTAGAGCCATACTTAATCTCTTCCATCTATGGCCAGTGGAACCCAAAATTTCTCACATTACTGATTTTGGATAGTGCTATTTTGCCATACATGTTGCACTTTTACCACAGCAACCCATGAACAGTTTACAAAATTAGCCATTTAAGAAATGCTTCCATCCTTGGTCCAAAAGCCAATGATCATGCACTTTAAGACATCAGATAAATAGCTCCATTTCTATGTGACTGCAAGAATTGAATTTTTTTTTAAATGCCTACAACATACTTTATATATCCATTGAATTTGCTGGCAATGCGTACCTACTGCAATTGGTTATTTAACGTTGATGACAAAAGTAGGCAGTGGCCACATTAATATGACTGGTCCATGAAATAATTAAACATAGCATTATTTCACTGCACGTGATATACCATAGTTTCATTAATTTTTTTTATTTCTACATTTAGAAAATCAAGTTATGCAATTCATAGATGTTATAATTCGAAAGCAGAATTTTTTAGAATATAAATACTTTATGAGCTTTCACAGTGTATCAAATACCATTCAGTTAGATAGCTATGCAGATAAACACTGTCTATAAATTTCCCAAAAATTTGTCTATAATTTTGAGAAATTTTAGATTTTTACATCATAATGATATGACTATGATATGATATGATAATAAATTTGTACCCAATTATTTTAAAGCTGAAATACAAAGAAATTATACCAAGATACTGTTTTTCAGAAGGAACATATTCTTACCTCCCATCCTCTTTCAGAGAGCTCTGAATCCCCACCAACTTTACCTACAGCATTGAACAAACTTTCACCATGCTGAGGAGAAAAATTAAAAATTAATTAGAATATGAATAAGGAAACACACACTCACATATGCACACACACACACACACTTAAATATACTACTGAGGATAAATATAAAACTTGAGAAGCATTAATGATTTTGTTCCTAAGAACATGGAATTCGAAGAACTCAACTTTCCACATGCTTATTAAAAAATAAATTAAGAAAATTTTAAAATGTTGTATTATGTAAGGGCATAAAAAGTTGATATTAAAACTTTTGTGTGCAATGCAAGCTTTACAGTGATTTTTCATGATGAGTAACAGATTATTCAATGCCATTAACATCTTCCCATATTTCTTTACCAGAAAGAGCAGAGGGATCAAACTCAAGATTTTTCCCATATGAAATAGTTTTTTAAATTCTCAGGTCCTTTAGATCTACTTATATAATGAAATATCTCCTATTTAATGTGATTGTAAATATTGACAAAGATTTATAAATGATTTTTCAAATTAATATGTCAAACATAATCATTTATCTTATGTTATTTATTTACCTTAAAAAATGTAACATATAATTTCTGAAGTTTGAATACATATTAGAGTTACATTAAAATTCAAATAGGTCATTATAGTTAAAACAATATGTCTGGGACTATCTACTACTTAGAAATGTTGTTATTAACAAAGGGTATTCTTAATGAACAACGACCATAGATGCCATAGGTGAACACAGTAACTGGTAAGATTTAGTGAGTACCATGCTTATTTTGTTGGATTAAAATATGAAGAATATGTGGCCCACTTCATCTACAGGTTTCTTTTGATTTCAACATACTTGTTCTCTAATGAAGTAATATATTTCTTTAAGAGATTGAATTTCTAATTTTTAAATGAGCATTCAAGAACTGTATAATTATCCTTGCATTTATTAGAACAAAGAAAAACATTTTTCAAAATAGCAAAATCCTTTAAAACGATATCTGGTCATACTGTAATCCTACTATATTTATCCCAACTCTTTCATAAATGTTTTTTGTAATACATTATGTGTTTTAATGATTTTTGATAACAATGTTTCAGGAATAGTAAAGTAAGCAAAAACAAAACTCAACTAAAGTTGGGTCTAATCAGCCTCTGAATTAAATTGATTTATTTGTCTTAAGTTGGAGAAGAGAAATCAAGTATTTTCTTGTAAATAGCTTTGTTTATTTAATCTCTTAATTCATGGCATGGTTGCATTTCCAAGTTTTTACAATAAAATATCCTGCAATTTAATATAAACTCAATTTCCTGTTTTTCTTTAGCAATTATTATTACGTAATAACTCTTGAGATCAGCAGTGATAAGTTTTACATTTTGAGCTGATGGTTTACATATATCACTTTTGGCTTCAGCTGACACAGCAACCAAATTGCTAATAAGAGGTTTTGACGGCATTTTGATTTTTACAAACCTTTATCAGTTGCAATTCAATTCTTCAAATAGAACAATATATCTCACAATTCGTTAAATACCTTCTCAATAATGACTTCCCTACATAAAGATTTTATTCAAATAAATTTAGAAATTGAAACTTTTATTTGGACCTTTTTATAAACATGCTTGCAAGTGAAATAGACCAAATGGAAATAAAATTATACATTTTATGATTTAATTTTAATTTAATTTTTCCATTTAATTTTCAACAAAATAATTTCTTAGAAATGAAAGCCTAATAAAAACTAACACTTACTCGGGTAAGATATATGGATCGAGGATTAATATGAATATTCATCAAGTAGTAAGCAATTCTGCTTTGGATATGACCTAATATGTATAAAGGTTCATTACATGAATGAAAGAAAAACACAAATATAAAATTTTAAATAACTTGACTGATGCAATAGTATTTTGGTTCACCAAATGACCAAAGATTTCTATGAATTTCCTTCTTCACCAACCATTTATTTCAATAAATAAATTTTATGTTCTTAGAAATGAGACTTTTAAAATAGAACTATGTCATCGAATTTAGTAACTACATAATCTGTTTACAATCTTAAGGAAATTCTCTTCATGGAATTTTAAGAAATTATAAAAATAAATTATATTTTAGTTTATTAAGTTAAACTATAAAAGCATAATCTATTTTTTAACAGAATGCAAAAAACTGAAGAGGTAATAAGGTTAAAAAAAAAAACTGAGCATGCATATTATAATCATCTCTATAAAGCAAAGAAAAATGGAAATATGACACTAAATTGATTAATTAAGTTATGATGTGTATATACTTAACATTAAAATTAAAAAAATCTAATAATCATTTAATATACAAACTTATAAGCTTCTTAATCAATAATAGTAATTATAAATGTAAAGGTCTAGATTATATTTGCACATTAACCTTATTGGTAGATAGCCATACTGAAATACTTCACAGAAAAAAGAAAACACATACATACACAATGAAAAAGTCAACAGTATTTGTGAAATACACTAAAAGATTCAAGTTTTCCTTTTACCTTCATGCCGATGGACAAAAACTTTCTGTCCTGCATTGTAAATCTGCATGAATGAATACTTATTCTCCACCTTCTCATTAAGTGACTCATATACTTTCTTATAATGTTCTATTCGGGCAATAAAATCTTCCAAAGCTTCATCAACATCTCTGTTTTTATAATCAGGGCTCTTAACTTTCACTTCCTGAAAGAAAATATTTCGATATGACTATTATTAAAAAATATACATATGTCTTTTTAGGTAAATTATTGTAAGAAGACTACCTATCATATCATTCTTGTGATAAAATTCACAAAAATTTCTGCAGTTCTTCACTGAACATGGTTCCTAGCACCCAAAACCCCTCTTTGTTCATAAGATTATTATATTATATATATATAGATATAGACAAATGCAACCAAAGTAGAAATGAAAGTGAGCAAAAACGAAAGAAGGTAAAAGCTAAAGTAGAATCCTATATGTAAAAGTATCTGGCTTGATAACTTTCTCAAAGGTCACCATCAGGCAGGGATTCCAAAAAGAGGGATTTTTTTTTCTTTTGTAAACAGATTTGACTATAGTCTAAAAAAGAAAATCCGCCATGACCCGAAAAAATTCTCAAAGTCTAAGGGAAGCATTGAATTTACTGAATCACAGAAAAAACAGAGACACAGAATACTAAACTAAAGGATAAATTCAACAAACCATAATAGATGATCAAATATTAGAAATAAAAAAGTCAAAAGCATGCCAGTGGTCATAGAATAAAAAAAATTATAATAAAGGTGCCTTCATTTAAAGACCTCAGAAAAAGACAAGACACAATAGGACAAGCAGCTCTGAATGATAGAGAGGGGGAAAAAATCTGCTTAAGTAGTGGTCGTTGAGAATAAGAGAGGACCAATAGGGTCAACATGGGTGGGTCAGTGTATTAGCAAGGAGAGCATCAATGTTGAATTTGGAAGTTTAAAGTCTAATTATTTGCTATTCCACTATATTTTTAGAATTGCTATTCCACTATATTTCAGCAGCATAGGCACACTCTAAATAAATATATATGTATTATTTTAATAATTTTTAAATTTTATATATTTTTAATAATTAATTGCCGATTCGGTGCTATAATAGTCAAAATTTATTACCCTTAAAATTTTTTAAAATTTATTATAAGATTAAGGTTTAAAATTGTTCTGTTTGGTGTCGTTTTAATATAATAATTAAAAGTTGCAATTCTTAATGTATTTTTATAATTTGGTTTAGATTTATAAAATTATTCTTTATATTATACTAGCATTCCCGTACCCGGCATTGCTCGGGTAATGGAATTAGTAGGGGATAACAGTGCTTGGTGCACCATGTTAATAAAATACCCTATAATAATTACTTATTATCTACAATGTTTTCTAATTTTGGGAGGGTCCCGGTGCCCCTGGACTCCTAATATATATGTGCCCTTGTCCTTAACTGTCCGTAAGGATCCTTTTAAAGTAATGATTTTCTTTGCAACCGCTGACTATCCACATTTTATTGTTATACCTATGTTTAAGCAAGAACTTCTTTGTATACAACATTTTGGGTTTTTTTTTTCTGGTGCTAAAACTATTAAGCTACTTGATGAACTGAATCGGGAGCAAGCTACATAAAATTGGCCGTGTGAAAAACAGTCTCCTCTTAAATCGATCCCTGCTATTTTTAATGTCTGTCCTTGTGACTTATTAACGGTTATTGCAAAGTAAACTTTTACAGGAAAGTGCACTCTTCTAAATTCAAAAGGATAGTCTGACGAATTAGTGGAATGCGGGGTATTAAAACCAACTCTCCTCGAGCACATAAAGTAATTATCGTAGCTTCGATTACAAACTTATTAAGTCTAGTCACTTATAGTCTGATGCCATTGTATAACTTTGGAGGGCAAAGGTTTCGTAGTAGCATTACTGGTGTCCCAACTTTCAGGTAAAGTATGTGAGGTGGAAAACCTGGAATGAATTCATACGACGCGTAATTTTTGGTGGATTGTTTTCAAAATTGATCAGGGTGTGCCAAAGCAATGCCAAATTATACAAAAAAAATTAGTCTCGTTTTTATTTATCAATGGATTAGATTTGTAATGTTGAAGAGGAAAACCCAATAAACGACAAAAAATTTTTTAATGCGCAATTTTCTGTCATATTTTTACAATCTTTCACACAATTTTGAAAAATTTATCGAATTTTATGTAAAAAAAATTTGATTAAGTTATCTTGAAAAGTTTCGGCGTAATTAAATATTAAAGTGAAATTTCGCCTCTTCGTTAAAAAATTCGCTAAAATTTCAGTTTTAAAAATTCGATTTTTTTAATTGTAATGCAACATACTACATCGTATTGCCTTTCAGGAAACATATTTTCTGTATTTTTCCAGCTAAGCGTCTATTTTACAGGGCCATTCGAGAAATAGATCCGTCAAAATGGAATTTTTTTAAAAAAAATCAATATTTAATTTTTGCGTCGATATTTCGTAAAATAAATTATACCTCCGTGGTCTACGATAAAAAGTCCATCCGATTCCACAGCGATATTGTGTATAAGTTGAACGGACGCGTAACGATGGCAATTTTGAAAACGCAGTTTTACTGAACGAAAAGGTACTCATGAGCGATCGCTGCTCCGGAAGGCCATGTTTCACTCGGAAAGTAACTTTACAGGTTTAAATTTCACAGAAATTAAGGGATTTTAATTAATTTCTCCCGAACTAATTGATATTTCAAAAAATAAACTATCCCATCTTTTAAGTTGGATCAAACTGCAAGTGGTGTGTAAATTTTATTAAAATCAGTTAAGTAGTTTAGGAGTCCATCGCGGACAAACAACGTGACACGTAATTTATATATATTAAGATATATATATAATGCTTTGCCCATGTTAGCTTGAGAACAAGATAGCTAAAGTAATCTTGTTTAAATTCCAACCAGCTTGTAACTTGTGTAAATGCAAAAACCTCAGATGAGTTTGTAGATAGGCTATGTAGTTCAAAGAGGGTGGAAACATTGAGACATTTTCATTTCGTTATAACTTCTTTAATACTGAAGATAGAAATATATATATATATAAAGAAATTAGTGCTTTATTTAGACATACAAATTTTAAATTTCAAGTTTTTTGATATCTGCAATTAATACATAGCTCCAAACAATAGCTATAAATGAAATATTTAAATGTGCACAGGATAAGATCATAGAGCCAATTAAGAAAAGCAATCCCCCCACCACCACCAATATAAATGAAAAATCAAATGATAAGTTTGTAATTTTCTATCACATTGAGTTATTGTTTGAATTTAATTGAAATAAGAATATTTGCAAATGATAATCAATTAAAATGCAGAGATAAATTTTCTGTTCTTGCTAACTAACATAAATTTTTAGCACAACTTTATAACAAGCCTAGATTTATGCATTATTTTAGAAAACTTATTTTTTGACATTATTTATTTTGCAATACTAAATCGTTTCATATCAATATAAACATTATCTATGGTTGCTCCGTAAATTAATTGCAATTGTCAAAAATTTCAAATTTGAGACTTTGGTAAAACTCTTCATTTCAGACCAGCATGACTCTGAAATATCTAATTTTGGCATTATAAGCTGTCTATCTGTCAATCACTCTGTGACAAAGATAATTAAAATGCTTTCAAATAAAGAAATGAAGTATCATAAAAGGTATTTCTGCTAAAATTGTAATTTATTTCAAATACTGAACAAAATCTGCCCAGACGAAGTTTATCTGACTGACTGTTTGATACAAATGGACTCCATAATAATAATAATAAAAAAAACGCAAAGGGCTATCAAAATAAAATTTGATGCACAGGTTTAATATTTAAAATAGAGTTTGAATCAATTTTATGTGAAGAGAGGGGGGATAAATTAAAAATATTTAAGGAAAACCATTCAAAAAATTGATTTTTGTCTAAAGATTGAGAGAAATTCGAAAATAGCACCTTAGATGAAAAGGAATCTACCTTTGCCTTCTAAATTGCAGCGATTTTTTTTTCCTGCTTTTGCAAATAAAATGGCAAATAGCAGATTTAATAAGATTCAAATTGTAGATTCAACAAGATTCAAATAATTATAATGGAATATTAAATTACAATGTCATAGCTTCAGCTATCTTGAAAATAAGGATATGGGCCATTATTTCATTTATTATTTTCACTAAATTAAACAAATTCAACATAAAACATCAGAAAAACAAGTAGCATTTTCTATAAACATACAAAGTTAGCAAACAAAAATTTCCCAAAATTGCATGACACGGCATGCATGCACACACAATCTTATTAAAAAAATATTATACATGTTTTCTTTTTAAATTAATATAAAGTATTTTATGATTTTTTTTTTCTTACAGGTTTCAAGATTTCAGATTTAATTTTTCTTACAAATGAATATTTAAATGTATCCGACACTAATAGTTTAATCATAAATCAATGCATTTTCTACTATTCAATATATGAACCTCTTTTCTTTTTTTCATATTAAATTTACATTTAAAATGTTTTTGAGTACAAAATATAACTTTTAAAAGAACTTAAACTTAAAAAAAAGAATTCAAATTGTAATTTTTCAGAAAAAAAAATGAGAAAAATTAAATTTGAATAATAATCCTTGAAATAAATTCACCTTTAAATTTGCTTCTATAATGTTCTCATCATCACATAATGATTCTATGAAAAATAGCTTACAACCGAACTTCTCACAGACAATATCATAAATAAGTTTTCTCCTTTCAAATGTTGTATTGGTAGCATCATAGACCTATAAAAAGAAATTTCAGTTGGAATAGAATAATATATGGGAGCAAATTAAAAGATATGATCTAGTATATCAGATATGTTATTTAGACAACAAAGGGTTATGAAAAATATATCTCACAAATTATGAAAAAAAATCATGAAAATTAATAATTTCCTTGACCCATATATATTTATATCTAATATAAATAAAGTTAACATGCATTAGGCACATGCAGTTCAGACAAATAATAAAGGATCTGCACTTCATAATCTTCCAGATATGAATGATGATATGGTAGTGCATAAAAACAGTGTTAGTTTCCCCACTCAAAAAAAAAAAAAAAAAAAAAAAAAAAAACCAGAAAATCTCAGTTTTGTTAATTAAGTATGATGCAGTGAAACAACAGAATCTTAATTATTTGCAATTATGGGTTCAGTTAGCAATGTCTGTGTTTTCAACTAGAAACATAAAAGAAGCAATTTCAACTTATCAATGTTCATCATTGGGGGAAAAAACATGAAACAGGGGGGGTGGAGTTGGTATATGGTATACACTCATTAAGACAAACCATCAGTTAGGAATGTGCACCTAGAAGTAATTCATTTAAACCAAAATTTCAAGTGCTACTGAGAATTAATATTGTTACAAGCGGACGAGCGCCGTGAAAGTGCACCCAAAGAGAGAGCGTTGGCGACGGTTGACGAAGAACTTGGTGCCAGCCGAGTTAATTTAGAGAAAAGAATATTTTGGTGACCGATGGATCGTTTACGGTGTTTTTCGAAGCTCCGCGTTGCTTCTGGTCGCTCTCTCACTCGGCTATATAAGGGACGGGTTGCCACAATTTGGGAGTGGCTCTGAAAAGAGTAGCGATTCGTTGTACGAGCTGATTACTTTTCTCGCTTGTTATTAGTGAGCTGTGTTTACATTTCATATTTGAGCTCGCTGTGATTTACCGTTTACTATGCTATACGATATCTGTTTATCAGTTTGTGTTTATTACACATAAGGCTTGTATTTATGCTGTTAGTGACTGTTGACTGCTGGATTGAATTTATCTGAAGTTTTCCTTTATCAAGTCATCCAGTAAATAAATTTGTTTGTGCTGTCCTCAAGTAAAATCCATTCAGCCAGAACTTGCTATACTAAATAAGTAATATGTTGTAGCAATGTGCCAATAATTTGCATGGCCATTATAACATGCTTAAACAGATTCATATCTGATTGAATAATAAGCAAAAATTAATAAATTGCTAAATATTTAACAAAATATGAATAAAATATTAAGTTAAATATTTTTTTTTCATTTAGCAATGTATATGCTTTCATAACTTTAATGTAAGTTTTTTCTATGCTTTAGTATGTAATTTTCACAAATCAATAAGCAATTTAGACTTAAGACTTATCTTTTTTTTTTTTTTTTTTTGTAAAGCTTTAAAACAAGATTTGATTAAAAAAAAAACTTTAAACAACAGAGGAACAAATGACAATTATAAAGAGTGATAGAGCTGAAACTGTGATCTAGTAACATTAGATTTGAGCCAGAACTGACTAACTTTAAACTAATACCTAATCCCGAAAAATTAATATGTTAATAAGAAATTAAGATTTTGAAGATTTTTTTCAGATATCTACATTTACAATGTGATAACTATGTTTTTAATTCTTTTGAAATGTTTCAATAAATACAGCAAAATAATTTTAAAATCATTACCAATGAAATATTTTCAGTTTAATAATAATTTGATATAAATATAACAAACCTTTTTTTAAAATTAGTCAATTTTGCATATTTTTTATTAAATTAAAAAAACACCAAGATATTGAACCAACAAGAAAACAAGGGTAAGTTTCAATTTAATCCTTCCATATTTAATAAGACATATTTTTATGATAAATACATAATTAAAAATTAATTAATAATTTAAAGACATTAGATAAAAATAAAAAAACAAAATTGGATTAAAAATAAATTAATAATTTAAAGACATTGGAAAGCTTAAGATTATATTAATTATTAATTTTTAAATAAAATGTATGATGAAACTAATCATAATTCTTTTTAATTTATTTTTCTCTTAACACCTCTAATTTTAAGAGGGTCAGTTATCATTTTATTCCAGAGATGGGTAAAATTCCGGCCTGCTGGAAAGCTCTATCAAGCAAGCGGATAAATTTTAATTTGCCGGTCTGAGGCAAATTAAAGGAAACATATATATATCCATCTTTACTACTTTGATTAAATATTTTTCCCCTTTTTTCAAAGGATTGATTATCTTTTTATTTTTCTATTTTTGTTCAACAAAATATATATTGACAGAAATGGCAAGTACAGATGGCTTTGAATCAGTAAAGTGATAAAGAAAAGAGGAAGTTCTTTGTTAGTTATAATTGTAGATTGGCACCAACAAACACTATCTCCTTCTCAAGGAGCAGACGCATGGGAATCCAAAATAGAGGAATGAGACATCAAATGGGGTTATATTGCACATTTTAAGCTGCAGCCAATAGCTTTTTTTTTGCAAGTTCTAATATTATTCATTGTGTATAGAAAGATTGTGGACATATAACATCATTGTGAATAGAGGTGAAATTATTCAAAGTATATAGTAGCCAGTGCTTATTTGGATTGTTCGTAAAATATTTCAACCCCAAAATGGCAACTAAAAAACACCAAGTTGATTCAGAGTGTCAAGTGATTAGTACTTTTAATGATGATTACACCTGGATTATTTTTTTTACAGTTTTAAAAGATAAACCAGTGAGTCTCATCTGCAACAAAGCTGTAGCAGTCCTTAAGGAATATAAAATTTTCAATCTTTCCACATCTAAGCATAAGAATTTCAATTACAAAGCAATGCCCTAATATGAAAGAAAACAAGATGCAGAAAGTCTATAAAAAATTATCAGGCTGACTTAATTTTTTCAAGAAGGTAAACAGTATCCAAGAAGCAGCTACACATGCAAAGTTACATTGTAGCATACAATATTGTTAAAAATAATAAAGCTCTCAGTTATGGGGAGTATGTTAAACAATGTTTGGATGTCTTATGTCCAGACAAGAAGAATAATTTTGAGACTGTAAACTTATCTTGAAAAATAGTGATTTCTAGAATCAATGCCATCAATAAAAATTTGACATCAGAATTAGAGTCAAAGATAGGCAAGTTTCAATTTTGCTCCATAACTATGGATGAAAGCAATGATAAATGAGGTTGCACAATTAGAATTATTTAAAAGAGGTGCTGATGAGAATTTTAAAATTATCGAGGATTTGGCATATAAGTGTTCTGTAAAGGGTTGTGATCTTTTTTGTGAATTTCAGGAAAGGCTTTTAATTTTAAAAGTGTATAAGGCAAATATAATATTACCATCCGATAGAGAACCAAATATGACAGGAAAAAAAATATGGATTTCTTGGTCTCTTTAATCATCTTGAAAACAAGGTGCTTTTTTTAACATTATGTTATACATAAAGATGCTTTGTGTAAATTTGTATTGAATATGAAACCTGTGCTAGATGTTGTGAAGTACTATTCAATCTCATGGTAACACACAGATAATTGTGATATTTTTTCAGTCTGTGCAATCTGGATACTCTGATGTATTTTTTAATACAAAAGTAAGATGGATAAGATCAGGATGTGTTTTTGAGCGAGTTTGGCAGCTGAAAGATGACAAACTGCCATGAGAAACAGTGTTTTGTGGAATGTGAAAAGTTAGATACAGAATAGCTTTCAGAATTTGCATTTTTCACAAATCTTCTTTGTCATATATGCAACTTGAATGTCAAGATGAAAGGGAAAAATCAATTTATCGACAATATCTGGTTCCATCTCAAAGTTTTAAAACTAAAACTTAATCTGTTTGCTGGGCAGCTAGCTTGTCTAATATGAGCAAGTTTAAATTCATTAACCACAGTAAATGAAGAAAAGCTTAAGAATTATGAAGATGGCTAGAAAAAATTGCATTTTGAGTTTGAACACAGATTTCAAAATTTCAGAGTCATTCAAACAGAATTGGATATATTTACCATGCCTTTCAACGTAAGTTGTGAAGCAGTGAGGTCAGATTTGGACCTTGAATTAATTGAGTTGCAATCTAACAATCATTTCAAGCAGTTGTTTCTAAATATGCAAAAGTTGAAGTTTCACAAATCATTATTGAAATTCCCAAAGTTAATATCACACACTCAGAAAATCAATGCTATGTTTGCTTTATCTTATATATGTGAACAAGTGTTTTTAACAATGAATCTTAGAAGGAATTATTTCAGAAATAGCCTGACAGATGAGATGTTTTTAACTATGAACCTTAGAATCAGTACATTTCACTTCAAACCCCGATATAATTAACTTTAAAAAATGAAATCGCAATTTCATTCATCTCTTATTTAAATTATAATACTTGTATATAGTTTTTAAAATTTTAGAAAATTTTATTTTGGACCAACAAACTTATTTTTCTCCGATTTTTCGCCAGTAACCGAAAAAGCTTGCCCATCTCTGTTTTAAGCAATGAAATTGGATCGCACAGAATTTCAATTACTGGAGTTTAAAATTAAATTAAACATGTCAATAACTTTTGAATACAATAAAGTTATATTTAATGCTACTTAATTGAATAAAACAAAATACCAGGTATTTTCTCCATGCTGTCAACTTACTACTTATGATATTTTGATAATTGGTTTCAAAGAGTTGAAGAATGGTAACAAATTCCATAATTATATTCCGAAAATATTTTTCACATTACATCCCTCACAATTACTATCATAAATTAACAAGAGCAAACAGATAATCATAAAAATATATAGAGCCTGATTATAAAAGTCATGCTTATCACATTTCATTACAAAATTCTATTATGTTTGATTTTTCAACAAAATTTGCCTTAGAATCACAACTGAGTTCAAAATTCAAATAAAGTTTTCACAAAAAGAACTACAAGCAGAAAATAAAATGTCAACAGGCAGGGTAAGCAATGAAGTACTTATAACATGTACTGGATATATTACTTGTCGCAGAAATGCTTACAGCAACTTCCCCTTCATGCTCCAACCATTTGCACATGTCTTCTAGAGCATCCAATGCACATTTACTAGAAAGGCAGAAAAGAATCAGTAGATCATCCAGCATATAAGCCACATATCGTCATTTTACACTAAGCACAATTAAAAATGTAAAAATTTTAAAACATTAAAAATCGAATCTCTTCAGAACCATCATTTTACAAGGTTTACAAGTCTAACTAAGTAGAAAAGTTTTGAGGTATGACCCATTTTTTTCCTAACACCTATTTGAAAAGTCATCAGCCGACCAATTATGCACATAGTAGTTTAGATACGAATATTGTTGGTGATGAAAACTTGATAGGTTAATTTCATTAGGTAAATAACAGATATGATGTATTTTCTCATTGTTAGTACCAGTAAAATAGTATAATTTTGAATACAAAAAGTTGAATAAGTTGGA
Source organism: Argiope argentata (assembly GCA_026289955.1). NCBI lineage: Eukaryota > Metazoa > Arthropoda > Arachnida > Araneae > Araneidae > Argiope > Argiope argentata. The sequence goes on along the minus strand of JAOUZG010008684.1, from coordinate 327,756 downwards.
TTTATATTTTTACAATAATGGAGAAAATATTGTTATCATCAAAATAAATAAAAAAAATCAATTGAATTTGAGTTCTTGACAAATTTCTCGTTTTAAGCCCCTCCGAATCTGAAGAAAACCTTTTTTGATTTACACTTGTCACCATCTGAATAGTGCATTCTGACTAATACTTTTACAATGCATGTGAACACAGTAATTAAAAAATGTAATTGTTTAAATTAATGACCATTTTGATACATGACCCAGTACTTGAGACAATTCCAGTTCTAAACAAAATTTTGTTCAAATCAGTTGGAGAAAATGGAATTCAAAATACATAAAAGTTTTTCAAACATCTGTGTTTTAATACATGACAGGTATTAATCATCAAATGCCAGATAAATTAAAAATGTTAGAATCATAGAAAAAAAATCTTTATTTCAGAACTATTATTCACTAACCTTAAGCAGAACATTCAAGACCCTATCCAAGGTTCATAATTTTATGCTAGAGAGAAGATAACAGCTTTGTTGGAAAGTATGTGTGACAGTTTATATTATATATATATAT
>JAOUZG010008684.1:302924-327107 GCA_026289955.1 Argiope argentata | reverse complement strand
GAGAGAGAGAGAGAGAGAGATTGCAAAAACAGCTCTATAGCTTCAAAAAATTTAAAGGCTATAGACTTTTTTTTTAAGAAAAGAATTTTGTTTTTCAAATTCTTGTTTTTTAAAGTTCATAAAGTTTTCTTTTTAAAATAAAATATGTTTATTGGTTTTTGCTGCATAAACTTTTTTTAAATGAGTATATCATAAATAAAAAGTACAATGGGCTATATATACAAGCAATATTTAAATATTTAGTTTTTCATGGAAAAATTTAAAAGATTACTAACAGAAATATAATTCCAATGAATTTAATTTCCAAATGGAGACATTACAGTTTCATATTCCCATATATCAGACAATACAAGTAATATAAAAGAGTTTATTTTTTAGTACAAAGTACCAATCTTTACCTATTACATATTTTGCCCTTCCATGTTTATTCACCCTCCCCTCCAAAAAAACAATATTTTGTCTTTAATTGGATTAATCATGCACTTGTTACATTCCATATATTAAAGAAGTTTTTTCAACAGATAAAGAAAACAAGAGTGGAGCTCTCCAGCTCCCCCTTTTTTTTGCCCCATCTTGCATTACACATTTTTAATAGTGATAAAATTTTTCTAATGTTTTATTAATATATTTTAAAAGCAACAATTATACAGTATAAATGTATGCTATTAGTTAAATAGAATTCTTACCTTCTAATGGCTAATGCTTCTTTATTATTTGGATCAAAAAAGCTATGGTTTTTATAGGCTTCTGTTGCTTGCCTGCGATATTCTCCAACATTAAACACTGAAAACAAGCAAGAACAAATATATAAAATCTTATTAAGATATGATAACATTGACTTGTAGTGTGACTTTTCCAATTCTATCGTGTAAGTTATCCGACTACGTTAAAAACACTGGTTTTCGACCAATTTGGTGAATTTTTTTTAATTACTATTTCTTGTTATTCAGACTTTCCTCTTTTCAAAACAGTTTATCTTTTGTTTCTAAATAATTTAGAAAAAAAGTTATAGCGATTATAATATACTTTACCGAAACAAAATAAAACCGGAAGCGACATTCTAAAACTAAAAATAGCCTTCATTTTGCCAAATTTTGATTTTTTTTTTTTTCAGTTTTACTTTATAAAATAGTTTTATTTTATGTTACTGGTGACAAGCTATACATTTTTAACATATATTTTTCTTATTTCTTTGAGAAAAATTGGAAACATTTCTGTTCACTTACTGTTTTTGTTTACAATCTCGTAGTTGCTTTTCTAATTTTATTTTACTTTTTTAAAAGACAAAAATATTAATTTTCTTGAAAATTTTTACAATTTTTAACAACTTTATAATGGGGCGCCAAAAATATTATCGCTCAAAGGGGAAATTCTCCAAAAATCAGTACAATTCTGGATATTTTAAAAAAGTACTGAAAGTGAAATTCCAACTAATTCTAATGATCTTACTACAGCAAGTTCTTCAAAACTCAGTGATAACAACTATGTTAACATTCCAGGAGAAATCAGCAGGACTTCGACTACAAATACAAACAAATTTAAACCCGTTTATAAAATTATGTGGACAGGAATTACAGCGTAGAAGTTTACAGGGAAAAACGTAAAATACCCATGAGAGTTCCTAAGGCATGTCATGAAACCGAAAGAGCATTTTGTTGAGTTACAAACATTGCAGTTAGATTCATTTATAACTGTGCTTCAATATATTGATATTATAAAAGGTCTACTAGAAATTCTAAACATTTTAAAATTGAGTGCAGGGAATTATATGCAAATTAGTAGTTCTAAAAGACATTCACTAGCACAACTAAAAACTCAAAGAATTTTTTTTCTGGCCTCCGAAAGAAAAAATGCTGACTTATTGAGGAAAAGAAAGGTCTGAAATATAATACAGGGGAGTTTTAAGCAATTTTAATAAGAGGAACCATATTTTCCAACTAAAACTTGTTTTTAACTTCAATTTTCTCAAAATTTTAATTTTTATAAAAATTTTCCGCCGTTAACATGATATTTCAAAAACTATTAGAGGTATTTACATAAAAATTGCAGCGTGTGTTTCAAATAATATAGGCAATAAAATGAACCAAAAGTTTTATTGTTGGTGAAATACTTTTTCATTTATAGGTGTTTTTAGAAAAATTAAGTTATGAATTTATGGAAAAAATGCATATATACGCATATATTTTTACCCATAACTTCTTTGAATATGATTATTTTTCTTATATTTTGGTTCATTTCATTCATCAATATATTCTATAACTTGTGTGCAAAGAAAAATAGGATTGCTGCATTACAATTTTATGTAGAATGTTAACCGTTTTGGTTAAATTTCCTTAAATTTTACTAAACATTTTCCTGTTTCTCAAAAAATATTAAATTTTCAAATATTTTTTTTTATATTTATGGTGTTTATAATTGACAATACATCTGAAAACTATAAATAGTTTTTTAAAAATCAAATATTTCAAATTTTTTTCTCCGAACGTAGGGGATATCCTTCCAAAAATCAAGAACATTTAAGAAGCAGTAATGCAAGAAAATGCCAAAAGTTTAACAGAGGTTTGTTTCACTTGTGAAATGAGCCCTATTAGCCCAAGATATTGTACTATATTCCAGAATGTTATTCAATATTCTCAATGCCATCAGATATTGAAATAATTTTGTACAGAATTTCAAACTATTAGGGAAGTTTATATGCATAGTACTCAGTGAATATTTGTTTCTAGATCTGGTTCATAATTAGAATTTGATATAAATAATTTTGACATGATAAAAATTTATGTATAGTACAAATATTGAATAGTAGTAGAAGAGAAATATTTTTTTTCTGGTGATTGAATTTACTTCATTATTTGTCCCATAAAATTTATAACAAATATATAATTAAATATTAATAATGAATTTATTAGCTTAAATGTATTTTATTCCATCAAAATATTATAATTTGTAAGATGTGCGACCTACATTGATTATAAGGAATTCCCAAATTCATTTGTCTGAAATTAAAATTTGTTATAACACTTATTAAAATCTAATAAAGCTAAATGAACAATTTTAACATATAACTTGCTTCGGTTATCAAAAGAATTGTCTCTTTGATGACTATCAATATTTTAAAATAAATTGAAAATTTTTAAATACAGTTTACAGCTCAAATAAAACAATCTTTGAAAAAAAATGTAAATTATTTTGTGGCAAACATTTCTCATATAATGAATGTTAAAAATACAGATGTAAAATCCAATTAACATATGTTAAGAAATACAAATGCACAATGTATAAGTGGGGTGTTTTAGATTTTATTGTGCTTATAACCATGAAATTTGGCATGCCATAAAAATTATTTGGCAATTCAAAGCACCTTGAAACTCCAATTTTAAAATTTAACACGAACTTTTTTTAAAAAAATATTTTGTTATTTTTATGGATTTTTTAAAAAAGTATTTTATTAATTTTGGCATATTTTTAGAATTACGGAACGAAAAGATGATACGTTATCAAATAAAATATAAGTCATTTTAATGAACTTTATTTTGAATTCTTATCATAATTCATGCAATTTTAAGAAGAAAGTTTTGAAATACAGGCAGTTTTTATGAGGAGGAGGAAACCATTTTAAAAATAAAACTAAAATTTTGAACCTAACATTTTAATTGTATCATATTTTTCAAATATTTTAAGATAATAATTGAGACATTTCTCAAATAATCAAAACATCGTTTATTGAATTTTAATTACTTTCCAAGTGAAATCCTAGTTTTCCTAATGAAGAAAATAATTTTCCTTCATTAGACTATTCAAGTTTAGTGTATAATATAGCCACCTTCAACTTGATTTGACAAAGAGTAGACTGAAAATTAATGTTCAAAAGATCATGTCACATATAACATGACACAAATACTTCTGGTTCTAGCACAAAACGAAAGATTTTTGCTTTAGCAGCATTAGAAATATTAAAATATGTATGCAGAAAGAAGAAGAAAATGCAGGTTATATTATAAATACCATTAAATATATCTTCAATCAAAATAAACTGAAAAATTTAAATTTGGTGCTTCACAAGGATAATTTATGCTAATTTCAGTGAATAATTTATTTTCACAAACTATGGTAATAATTAGCGAGTATATTGTCACGATGATGTAAAGAATAACAAGTCACAAAGTAACACAATATATTAGCAATAACAAAAGTTTATTAGCTTTTTAGCAACTCATAACATGCAGTCAAGAAAAGCTGCTCACTTCTCGTGTATTTCCGTATTTTTACTTTTACAGAAGGATCAGGAAACATAAAGCAGATTTTAGAAAGTTCTAAATACTTTTGGAGCATTAAAAAATAAATAGCTATAAATTTAATATAGTGTTAAACCATTAATGTAGCCTGGCTGAGTTCTGAAACTGCGACCTTGCGTTTCGCGGTAGTTGTGTGATAGCTCTTTCTTTTAGGAACATTACTCTCCTCTTAAAAGAACAGCAACTTGCTGGGGGGGGGGGGAATCAAACTCTGTTAAGAGCTTTTATTTTTGCACGAGCCATGGTTCCAGTGTATAAAGTTTTCTTCCTCATCAATGGCATCTTCTTGTTTTTGTTCATCTTCATTTAGAGTTTGCTCGTTTGAATCAAAATAGGGCTTCATTCACAAAACATGCACTCTATCTTTTTGACTTATTCTTCTAGAGAAGGTATCAAAGCCCTGAACTTCATGAGTCACATCTGATAACCGGCGAAGCACCCGATATGAACCAAAATACTTCCTTAAAAGTTTTTCGGAGAGACCGACTTTTCGGCCAGGGGCATAGACCCACACGAGATCTCCAGGGGCATAGAATACCATTCGATGTTTAGTCATAACGTCGGCAATTATTGTATTGTGATTCTAGAGTCCGCAGTCTAGCCAATTATCTTTGATTCTTCTGCTCTAGAAATCATCCTTGAAATATAACTGTCATCCACGTCATCAGGACAAAATGGTAGCATTGTGTCTAGCGTTGTTTCCGCTTTCCATCCATATAATAAATAGGAAGGTGTGAAACCAGTGGTCTCTTGCTCGGTAGTATTATACGTAAACGTAAAATTTCCTCCTAATTTTTATGTTCTGTATCAACATACATGTAAAACATATCAGCTAAAGTTTTATTAAAGCGCTCCGCCAATCCGTTCGCCTGTGGGTGATAGGATGTTGTCTTGCGATGGTTGATGTTACACAGTTCGACGAGGGATGAAACTAGTTCAGACTGGAACACACCCCCACAATCAATTATAATTTCTCGGGAGCTCCATGTCTCAATAGAACTTCTTCAAGCAAAAATTTAGTCACTTTAGGGCTTCAACTGTTGGCAACGACATTGTCACTGCAAAATGCGTCAGATAATCTGTACAAACGACGATCCATTTGTTTCCATTGTAGATTTCGGAAATCGCCCAAGCAGATCGATTCCAATGCATTGAAAAGGTGCTACATCTAGTGGGATGGAAACCAAGCGTCCTGGAAGTCATTAAGAATAGATTTTCATCGTTGATATTCCCGGCAATACGTTACGTATCAAACAATGTTACGGTACATCCTCGGCCAGTAAAATCGTTTTCCGGTTTTGTCACAAGTTTTTGCTGAAGGAGCGTCATGGGAATGTCTCAAAATATCCATACATAGATGTTTGGGAATGACTTGTAGCAACTTTTTTCTTGCCGGAGCAATATATATATATATATATATATATATATATATATATATATATATATATTCCATCAAATACTTCAAATTTTTTCTTGACTGTGGACTGTGGATGAAGTGGCCTGAGAAAGGATTATTTTGCGGTTCCTGGATCTTTTTTCTGTTTGATAGCTAAGTTCATTTCAGTAGCTGCAGCAATGTATTCCTTTGACATAAAAATTTCTTTTTCCGACTGGATTTCTAGAGAGAGTGTCATCGTCCTTATGTTTCCTGCCGATTTTGTACGTTATACTCTCGAAGCCGAAGTGCCCACCTGGCGAGTCGTCCAGAAAGATTCTTGAGACTCATGAGCCAGCAGTGAATAATGATCTGTAGCAACAGTGAAGCGCCTCCCAAAAAGATATGAACGAAATTTCTTGATAGCCCATACAACAGCGAGACACTCTCTTTCAATGGTAATTTTTTTCTACTTTCGTCAAGGTTCTGGATGCATATGCTACGACTTTTTCGACTTCATCTTGTATCTGAACCAAAACTGCCCCCACACCGTAGCCGCTAGAATCCGTATGAATTTCCGTAGGAGCCTTTTCATAAATGCTCTCTTCAGATCGTTAAAGGCTTCCATTTCTGGGGGATTCCATTTTTTCATCTGGACCCACTTTTAACCGAAGTTGCAATGGTTCAGCCCAATAGCAAAATCCTTTAATAAATCTTCGGAAGTATGAGCCGAGACCCAGAAAGCTCCTCGCGTCATACGCGTTTTTCGGAACTGGAAAATTTTCTCACGGCTCTCACTTTTTCGGGATCCGGTTGGACTCCTTAGCTGTATACAAGATGGCCTAGTATTCTAACTTCTCGAGCAACGAAAAAACACTTCTTTTGATCGAGTATGACATCTGCTTCTTGAACGCACTTCAAAACAGTCGTTAACCGAGTAAGATGGTATTCAAATGACTTAAACACAATGACATCGTCGAGATAACAAAGGCATATGGTCCACTTTAGATGGCATAGAAGAATATCCATCATTCTCTCAAATGTCGCAGGCGCATTGCGCAGCCCAAATGGCATGGCTTTAAATTCATATAAACCTTCTGTACTAACGAAAGCCATATTTTCTCTATCTGCTTCAATCTACCAGTAACCAGAGCATACGTCCATAGAAGAAAAGAACTTAGCCCCTTTTAAACAATCAAGTGTATCTTCAGTACGAAGTAGAGGTTAAACAACTTTCTTAGTGATCTAGTTCAATCCACGATAATCTGCGCAAAAACGCCATTTGCCATCCATTTTCTTCACAAGAATCACCGGAGCTGGCCATAAATTATACCTTACTCAAGCATTTTCATCACTTCTACATGGATACGCCTTTCGGTCGGTGATACTCGGTAAGCTTTTTGACTAATAGCGGCGTGGTCACCTGCATTAATTCGGTGTTTAACTTTCGTGTGTGCAGTTTGATTTGTCCTTTTCGGTAAATACTCCAGAAAACTGTTTCAGAAGCTTCACAAGTTCGTCTTTTTGTTTATTGCTTAGCCCAGGTAGTACCATAAGCGAGTAGTCGTAAAGAGGCTCCGATGTCTTTTTCAGGGAATGCGACTATCTTCTTCATTCGTTATTGCGGATAAATTATTTTCATCTAGACATTCAGCATGACCGATGCACATTTCTTTAGGAATAATCTGTTTGCCAAGGTGTGTATTGGCGACCCAAATTTCTTCTCTAGTATCAGGGTAAGTGATGATTATGATAGGTATGGTAATATTCTTTGCGAATAATAAATTCCTATTGCCTTCTACAAGTATGTTGAAATCCTTACCAATATGTGCTCCCGCAACGGATACTCTAGTTAAAGACCGTGGAGCCAAAGTGCAGTCTTTTATGGCATACAATATCCAAGTGTCCGGTCTTGACAAACGTCTTCAAAATAGCTCAATCAGACCACAGTCTGACTGCTTCAGAGGCTTCTAGAAAGTACCACCAAAATATTACGTCATGGCTGCAATACTGCAAAACTACTAATTTGAACGGCAATTTTGGGTTCTTTATGAAAATTTTAAGGATGCATCTTCCCATTGGCTGTATTAAACCTCCAATGGCAATTTTATGAACGATATTTTTGTCAGAGAACTTTAACTTTCTTTAAACATTGACAAAACTTATTTGAAATGACTGAGAAAGATGCTCCAGAATCCACAATAGAACGTATCGACTCGTTTATCTATCATTACGTCGAGGGGATTTTCTTCTATCCTTGCAGTAACAACATGTCCTGGACGTCCACAATGGAAGCAAACTGGTCTGTTGTCAGTCTTTCTTCACAGGTTTGTTTTTCTAGGTTGCGTCGATGGAATGAACAGAGTACTCTGCGTTATAGCACTGTATGTTTCACGTTGACTGGTGAGTTGGCGACGTTTCGTTGGTCTTGCAGAAACAGGGGCCAAATTTTTTTAACTTCCTCTTGTACTACCAATTCCAATGACTGTGGATGTACATCCGAAGGTTCCTCTGTCGGTCTTATCCGCTGGACTTCTTGTACAATCCTGCGTATTACAGATACTAGGTCGGGTTCTTCGCCCATAGCGGCCATTGGCACCATGTTGAGGTCTTTCGAATTTTCGTCTTCTGACTCTCTTTTGCTTCATATCCTCGACGAAGTCACACCATTTTATAAAATCGGCTGTTGTAGTGATCTCCCATGCTAATAGTGCTTGATAGATATCTTCAGCAACTTCTTTCATTAGGTAAAACACTTTTTCATTCTCTGGCATCAGAGGGTTTATCTCTTGTCCTAAGATGCTCTGGATGTAGGAATGCAATGTGTACTCTCTCCCATACGTTGAGCTCTATGTTTTAATCTTTTCTCGGCCTTCTTATATTTCTGCTGATCACCGAAACGTTGAGTCCAGTTTTAAATGCTCCCCAAAAATTTAACGCATCCTCGTGGTTAGCAAACCATTGCTTTGCTATGCCGTCAAGGAAGAAGTAAACATTTGTTAAACACATCATATCGTCCATTTGTTAAAAGTTAGCCACTCTATCATATTCTTTGAGCCATTTTCTAGGATATTCTTCGGATTATCCCCGAAATATTAATGGACTCCTTAGTTGTTGGTATACGGGCGTAAATACTATTGGTTGCGTTTGTGTCACTTCGAGCATTTTTGAACGTTGTCCTGACTCTGGAAAATACAGTCCAAATTCAGATGGTAATCCTCTTAAACGACGGCTTGAATGGGCACTGTCACCGGAATCCACAGTTAAATGGTTTACACCCGGCGCGTCCATCAAACGTGTCACGAAGCTAAAAAGAATAACAAAGTAACACAATATCAAGTTTATTAGCTTTTTAGTAACTCGTAACCTGCAGTCAAGAAAAACTGAACTTACTGCTTGCGTATTTCTGTATTTTACTTTTACAGAAGAATCGAGAAACTCATTTAGCGAAAATATGATGATTTCAAACAAATTAATGATTAAATTTGGAAAGGTTTTTTAATGCCCTCCAATCTTTCAATTATGGTTTGATAATGTCTGAGTATAAGTTTTATTCTTCAATTTCATACATAGTTTAATTTTCATTTTAAAGCAAATTCCAGTATATTTAAATAGTTTACTAAGCGTTAATAATTTTTAAAAATTCCATAGATAAAAATCTTTAATAGTTGGCATCTCTTTTACTTAATTAAATCAATGGAATTTCAGCATATTTGAGCCGAGTCATTCCTGTTTAACTCAGACTTGCTATCTTCATTTTAATATAATATCTTGATATGATCATAAAATTATGTTGTTACAATAAAAATATCAAAAAGCAAACAAGAACAAAATTAACATACATAGTCGATTTTGTATTGTAAAATGTGTTTTATTGAGCACTTTTTATAACAAAATCTTAATTTCAAAACACTGAAAAAAAATTACCTCTGGTTACTATGCCAATCCAATTCAAGTAGCGGGTTAATTTCTTAGCAATGTAAGTTTTCCCTCGAGCAGGAAGACCAACCATAGCAATGACATGCGGCAAATTACAATGGCTACGATTGTCTGAAGAGAGAAAAAAAAATAGAATTAATTTTAAATATTTTTTCCTAACAAAATACAAACACTGTGATAAAATTTTCAATTGTTCATAAAGTGAAATTAGTTCAAGATCTATCATAAGCTCAAATATACAGATTGGGAAATGATATTCTAAAAATACATACTACAAGAAGTGGGTGGAAGTAAGGACCATCTGAACACATTATTTAACTTCAAATCCTCGCTTGCTGACATGTCTCCATTTACAATACATTGATGCTTAAATGTTCTCATGTACACAAAAAGCTTGTCAAAAAATTCAAATTTGAGATTATGAGCAAAATAATTAGGGGGAAAAATTAGCAACACTGTGCACTAAATTTTATCAGAGGAAATCTTAGTATTCATAGTGCTCATAGTTCGGCATTTGTCAACAGTGTCTTTATCAGGAAGTATATGAGAACATCTAGGGGAAGACAATAGTCTTTTAGCATACTTAGTAGATATACTGGATGATCTAAAAGTCCAGAACAATTTTAAAAATTTATCGGTTTGCACCAAATAAATGATAAAGAAACCAGATTTTTGTATGACATAATAAAAAAATGTTGTTTTCCACTAACAGATGGCACGGTATTGTCACTGGTATCGGATTATGCAAGGAGACTATGATATTAGAAATTTTTATTTGACAAATAGATTGCTTACTCAAATAACAAGTCTCTGAATTACAACCGTTGAATGTGCTGTTCGTCGTTCAGCAGCATAGTTATCACACTAGGAACACTACAGTTAACAACATTCAACATTTCCTTCGGTATTGTAGGCATATGTTGGCGGATGACATCCTTTAAACTTTCCTATGTTTACGATTTGTCGCAGTATACACAGAACTTCAAATAACCCCATACCTAATAGTCACAGGGTGTCCGATCGGGAGAACTTGGAGGTCATACGTTTTGAAAATTTTGACTGATACTGAGATCCTTCCCAAATTTTGAGCGGTGCACTGACACAATATGCGGTGTCGCTCTATATTGTATAAAGGTGACAAAATGCGTCAGGCAACTTTAGTGCCTGACGCATTTTCAATTCTGAAATAATTTTGTTCTGTAACAATGCTGAATATCGCTCACAAGAGACAGAAACTGTTTTAAAACCCGTCTCGGTGATTTCCACGGAAATAAGTGGGCTTATTTAAAAATCAGCGTGGTCACTTTTAACTGATGCAAGGGTTCTTCCAACAAATGCATGCGAGTTTTCGGTGCTCCACACTGCCAATTCGCAAACTCCCGTCGCTGGATGAAGTCGCCAGGTTTCAGTTCTTGATTGTGCTGCAGCTTGCACACAGATCCGTAAGACAAACCTGTCTGCCTCGAAACTTCTCAAGCGCTGCATCGATTGCACGACACTGTTCGACTGTTAGGACAACAACAGCAGACGCTGTCGGTAGACCACTTCTCGGATGTGAAGCCAAAGAACCGGTTGCTTTAAATTTCTGGTTCATTTTAGTCGAAGCAGAGCATGTCATTGGACTTAAACTATATCGCATACGTTTCAAGCTGAGAAATGCTATACTGGAACTTAGTGCATTTTTGTAAAAGAGTTTAACTAAGACGGCTTTCTCCACCAAGGTTATCATTTTAATGCCTACAATTTCGGCTAGCTGAAGAAACCGCTCTTTTTATACTGCTTGTGTAATTCGATATTAGTGACAATACAGTGGCATCTGTTAGTGGAAAACGGAACACATTTTTATTGCGTCATACAAAATCCGGTTTCTGTACCCTTTATTTGGTGCAAACCACATCTTTTTTATCTTTGTTCGTTTTTGAATTATTAATTTTTAAAGTTGTTCAATATTTTTGGATCACTCGGTACTTTAATAGGTATGCTTAGAATTCAGTAGTCTCTTAAATTCCAACATGAACATCACAGATAAAAATTGACATTTAACTGAAGGGAGTGAAAAAAAAAAAAAAAAAAAAAGACGATATATCACAGATTAGTTAGGTCAATTCTGGTCTTTGACTGATTGTACTAGCTTTGTAAAATGGTGGTATGGAATAAGTTATTTCAGATTATCTTAATTTTCGCTTAATAGTAAATAGTTCATTTAAAAAAAGATTGATTCAATAGCAAAAAAATCAGCCTCACAAGAATTTTCTGTCAGCTTTCACAATATAGAGATAATCATTTTTATTTACTGAATTTTGTTCAGAAATATAATTCCTTTAAATACAACTGTTCTTTCGTGTTCACCATGAGTTATACTACTTGTATCTCTAAACTTCCAAGTAAAAAAAAAAAGAAGAAGAAGAAGAAAAGTCTTGTTTTGCTATCAAATTAATATTTGCTTAACATGTGATTTCTGGTAGGTTGGCTCTTTTTGGGCGAAATTTTCAGGAAACAAAATTAAGCACACATTGCAAAAGCTATTGCGAATTTCAAAGCGATATTTGGTACACCTGCATAAAAAGACAAGCTGAATTGAATTATTAAATAAAAAATCTCTAAATATACTAACTCGTTTAATTAGTTTGTCTATCTCAACAAATCTGTACTTTTAAATTCTTTTCATAGACATCTATTTTAAGAAAATGCGATAATAAATAACAAAGTTAAAGAGATGCTACATTTTTTTATTGTTGACGACAGTACATTAATTAAAAATGTAATATATATATACATAGTATAAAATGAAGTCTCCTAAAAGCGTCTGAATGTTGGAACTTCGAAAACTCAAGAAATAGATACCGAATATTGGAGATATTTATATTATTTTGTAGAGCATTTATTAGGGACGATTTTAATACATTAAAATCATATCAAAATAAGAAAGGGAGTTTTATAATTGCGATTTTAGCTTACCCACGCATGTGCAAAAATTCCAAACTGCGTATGAGCAAATAGCAAGAGCTGTGGTACGCATATGCGCTACATTTCTTTGTTTACGTCTGATTTCAAACAGTGATTCAAATCTCATTACACCAAAAAGAAGGAAATCCAATATCGAAATTATGTGTTTTGTCTACGGACGTATCAAATTTTAACCTTTGTAATAGTCTAAATATTCCTGAATTTTTGTTATAACAAATTTTTTGTAGTTATTTTTGATGATTTCTAAATATATTTTTATGTTTGTTTGATGTTGCGTAATATGCCCATGTCATATCTGGTGGAGGCTAGATTTAAGTTTTAGGCTCATTTTTCTGTTTGGATGCTATACCACGGGAAATACCGTGCGGTATACATATATATTAGGATGAATCTCAGCTATAGGTTACTTTCCAAAATCGACCGGCGATTTCGCGTTATCATTGCTCGATATGGGAAGCCATATCGCAAAAATGATTACACCACTAGTAAACTCCCTGAATAGATTTTATTCAAGAATAAGGCGACTTTTCGAAATTTCATTATCATAAGATGAGCGATAAGCTCATAGATGTTGCTAACAGCAACCCTAATAAAATTTTCGGAAAGATCGGTTTTCATTTTTCAAAAAACAAGCGTGCAGATAAATTTTCATTCAACCTGCTCTCAACTCAAAACCTTGCAATAATGCCATACCTTTATTAAAGATGATAGCGATGCTTTCTCATGGCAATGGCATTGTTGAGAGATGAATTAAGATCAGCAAAGACTGTTTATGGAAGAACATGGAAGGACAAACGTTCATTGAAATATATATATATATATATATATATATTCAAGCAAACAGTGAAATAAATAAAGTGTCAAAATAATTGATTTTAGGTTTGAGGAATTCATGAGCAAAATTTGAATATAAAGAAGAAAAATATGAGAAGAAATTATACAGACATTTGAAAAGGGGGGAGCAGCCCAAATATTAAAATAATAATCTCGAGGTAACTCAAAAAGATACTTTACGAGTTGAGAAAGAAATTGTAAGCCTCAAAATTTTGTAAAAATAAGATTTTAAAACTTTAATTCATGTTAAGCAAGACTGCTGAAAGAGACCAATTTTGAATAGCTAAATTGCTTTGGCATTCCACCAAATTTGAGCTGATACGAAAAGATATTCCGTTCTTCGGAGTGCCGCAAAGAAAGATAATGAGTTCAAGCAATTCCATAACCATCTCATTGTTATTTCTGCACAGAAAGAGGTGTTTAATAAATTCGGGAATGGCAGAGCGGATATCACCAGGCACATCATTGCTAACAGTTATGTAAATGTCCTTATTGAATCTTGTACAAGTTTCTTTAAATCTTTTGATGCATCCAGGTTTTGCTGAATGTTTTTGATGCCTGGTTCAATAGTGTACATTCAGTGAGTCAAAACAGACTCTGTAGAACTAACTCAAACACATGTGATGGTAAGAAAAATATAACAAATTACGGCTGAACTTTTTTTCTTCTTTTTTTTTTCTAGATTAGCACAAAAACAAATTATTCGACCTATATTGTATTAACGACCTGTTGTATTACGGCAAAGTGTCGTATAACAGCCATGGCTTGTATAACTCTTGTATAACAGCCATGGCTTCCTCTGATGCTGACGATATTGGAATTTCATTGGCTCCAACAATAGCTCCTTACTTTGAAAAATTACTGTTATTGCAGTGAATCAATCTGCCTGCGAGAGGTGGAAGCAATTTTCCAACTATCAACACTCCAGAGCAACACAAATTCTTGGCAACCGTTTAGATGAAATGTGTGCAGAATTTCTGAATGTATCGCTGCTTCAAATGTTTTTATAGGCAGATTCTTATAGTAAGTTTATCTATTGCAATGGTTCTCATGACAAAACTTCTGGAAAATTTCTTCAGTTATTCGCCGATCATGGTCCCTAGAACCCAAAACCACAATTCGTTCAAAAGTTTATATCAAATGATATATGCATCTGTTTATATTATATTATGTATATGCGTATAACGCTTTGTCCATGTTATCTTGTGAACAGGATAACTAGAGTAATTTTGTTTCGATTTTAAATGGGTTGGAATTCAAAAATGTAAAAATCTCGGATTAGTTCGTAAATGGCCCATCTAGCTGAAGAGGGTAGAAATTTTCAATTCTTTATAGCTTTCTCAATATTAAAGACAGAAAAATAACTCCAATTAGCCAAATAAGCGCCTTTTAAGACAAACAATTCTTGCAATTAATGTTTTTCGATAATTACATTAGCTTTGAAGTTAAGGACTGAAAAGCTCTTATTTCGACTGATTTCTACAGTAGCAACTTATGTTCCAAAAAGTAACTTAGATTTGAAAGAATTTACTTGCCTTAGAAGAGAGAGTCAAGATTTTTTTCTTTTTCTTTTTCTTTTTTTGAAGCTGTTGAAAAGAAATTTTGATTTATTTCCTGATTCTTAATTTTATACCATAGTTCAGCAGCAACCATCGATATGTGAAATCCATTTCTATTAGTAATTTTGCGCTATCTAAAACTTCAAAGCAAGAGAAAATAAAAAATTGCAAAGTACCTCCAACTTCTGGAACTGTTGCTATTGCAGAGTGGCGATTGCTAATATCTGCTAATTAATGACAGGATTTTCAATATCGAAAAATTTATTTTACACAGTTTTATTGAACTCAAAGTAAATGATATTCCAAACGCTCTAATAAGGCCACCTCACGAACCGAACATTGACTCCATCACCCACCATTTACAACGTAAACAATTAATCGATATGCAATTAGCGCTAGTGAGAACTAAATGCCCCAACTAATAAAATCCCAACAGGTAAAGGCCCTCCAAGAGTAACACCGTCAACAGCTTACATGCATCGACTGAAACGTCGATAATAATCTATATAAATAAAAATGAGTCGCCAAATGTGTTGCTCAAGAACAGCTTCACCAATTTGGCTAATTTTTTTTAAAAATATTTTCGTTGACACGAGGAAGCTTTTTATAGAGAGGGAAAAATTGGGAGGAAAATGGTAAAAACGACACTTTTCTTACTTTCCCACCAAACATCTTCATCTCCCAAACACTAACGACCCACGACCGATTAATTCAAACGATTCTGTTTATTTTCTTAGTGTTTGATGCATTTAAAATTAAGCATTGTTAATTAATATTTTTTTTATTCATTCTGAAATACTTTTGAATTAAAATAAAACAGAATAAAAGGAAATTAAAATTTTCTAATCTGTATTGCGTTACACCAGCTGGTGTAGAAAATTCACGCATTTGCGTTGCTCCAATTGGCATTGTCACCAAGGAAGTCCCAAGGGAAGGGCCATACAAGGTCACAAAAAAGAACTAGCAAAATAAAACCAGAAGAGTAATGAGGGTCAACAACGAAGCAAATCTGCCAGAAAAGAACTCGCAAAATTAGTTGAAAAATAACTTTTTGGGCCAAAATTCCAAAGCTCAAGGTCGAGAAACGTCGCCACTTAATTGTCCGTTTAAGCTAAAATTCCTCTTCATTCATCATTTTTTTTAATTAATTGAAACAAGATGAAGGGTGGGAATCAAACTTTTAGGAAGTTGAAAAATATGGGTCGTCCTAATTGAGTATATGAGTAAAACATTCTTTAAAGAAACAGAAGAGCTCGTTTAACATAGTTGTCTTCTGGGAATAGGACTATTCTTCACACTTTATTATAAACTTAAGCTGATAAAAATCTCACAAAAAAATATTTATATGAAACAGGCGCATTAATTATTGAAGCAATTTCACCAAAATACAAAATGTAAAGAACAAATGAGGAAATTAGGATTGAGCAGCATCAATAAGTAGATGATAGTGAATACATAATTTTTTACAATCACGGGGTAGAAGAATCAACCAGATAGGTTTATTTTTGCATCATAATAGGTTTATTTCATTGCAAAATATAAAATAATGCGTGTATCTTTCATTGCAAAATAGATTCATATCAAATTCTTAATTTTTCGAAAAAAATTAACGTATTCTTAAAGATTTTTGAATAAAAGTTTTTACAAGGAACCATTTATACAATGAAATAAGAACAGATTTTTCATTTTTAACACCAATTTCAAAATTACATCAAAACTTATTCCCAGAAACCAAATTTTATTAGTCAAGGACTATTCTTTCGGAAATTATGAAATGACTAAATTTGGACTTTGTATTGATAAAATAAAATTTTGGTGCTTTATTCATATCTTCAAAAATAATATGGTAATCTTTCTTTTTATAATTGGAAATAAACGATACATATTTTTCACATATATTTATCATTAAAAAGTAATTATTAATAAGCGAAAAAATTTCAAAGATAGTAAAAAAAAAATGAAAGTTATTCAGAAATTTCGGCATAAATTTAAGGACAGGGCCATTTTATGGGCACTAAAAATGTCAGCTCATTCTTTGAATAGTTTTCCCGCTACTTTAATTTTTCTGTTTTGCTTCTAAAATTGTGTCTTAGGGGTTAATTCACAAACTGGAGAACGTCAATAGCTTTTTATTCGGCTATTTAATACAACTGATCATGTATTCCATGAATCATATTATTTTCAATGTTATTGGAATTTTAAAATATGATTTTTAAAAAATTTTGTCAGCGGAAAAAAAATACGAAATCAAAGACAAAAAAGACTTCCATTGCCATAATATTTTATTACGCGTCACTACTTTTAAGTTTGGAGGATATTCTTTGTTTCTACAGCTATCTAGAATTTTATTCGTCGGCATCTTCTTCACCTGATGTACAGTCAACCACACCGAAAAAAACGAACAATGTAATATCAACAGGATATATTCTTCGACTCGCATGAATTTATTTACAAAATATGAAAAAAATACTGAAAATGGAAATCTTATTTCCCAATAAATATTTTGCCAGATTGTACCAATTTAATTTCAAAAACATACAGCTCTCTTTAAAATTATCGTGTAATCCTTGTTTTCCAAAAAGAAAATAGCTATTTGTATTTCTTTAACCCTTCAACCGGCTGGAACGTAGAAAGTCGCTCCAACGTGTATCTTGAAAACCGGCTGGAACGTAGAAAGTCTCCTCCCGCAAATATCTCTTAGTCCAGCTACCCCGTAGAAAGTCGCCATTGCTTTCCCCCTTAAGAGAAATAATCGAGGTGGGGGTCCGCTTATTAGAGGTCTTTTAGTGGTTATCGCTAGCAGTTAGAATTTGGTTAGTCCCTCCATTTAGGGGAATGAACTCCTGAGAATAGGAAATCGCTTTCTTGTAAGAATTCGCGATAACAGGATCGATTGGTGATATGAGCTGTATATTTCATTCTTTCTTTCAATAGTTCATTTCAAATCCAAGAGAAAGCTATTATAATAATGAAAAATAACGAAACCCTCATATTTACATGCCATAATTATGTATAATAGTTAAGGATTGGGATTAGTTTATAAAAGTGGGTGTGAATTTTCTGTACTTGTCTGATGAAATATTAAAAAATCACGTTTGAACTGTTAATAATACTTTATTAATTAAAAACCCTTACATATTTTTTCAATTTATTTTCATCCCAATTAATAAGCGACACAAATAATTATTAACAAATGTTATTTTAACTATTGCTTAAACTTTGTATGTAGATTTTGGGCAAGCATTTACTACGCAAGGGAAGACAAATTTGAAAACTTTTGGATATAATTATTAATTTATTTTTGACTTTTTAAATTTAACTTTAGTAAAAAGTGTTGTTAATTATTTTTGTAAATTATTTTATTGAATGTATCTTGATAAATGTAGTTACTATTATTATTTTTTTACTGTTTAATATTATTTTTTATTTTACTAAATTAAAGCAAGCGTTATTTACTACTTTTTGCAAATTATTTTTGTCTTTTTTTTTCAAGGGGGGGGGGGACAGGGAAAAAAACTGTTAATTTTATAAATAGAAAAAATATATTTTTTGGAAATTATATATATTTATAATATAAAGAAAAGAATAAAAAAAGAAAAGAAATATTTTTATATTCACAAAAAAATTATAAATATAAAATTTTTTAGAAATTACATTTTTAAAATATACAATTCTATTATAAACATATATTTGAAATCTCTATAAAAAATCAAACCACATTCATATAAGAGGAAGTTTTGTGTCTTGTGATGGACTGCTAAAAGCATAAATGAAAGAAAAATACATAGTAATAATACGGACTATTGAAAAAGTTTAGTATATGAAATATATATATTACTAGCATTCCCGTACCCGGCATTGCTCGAGTAATGGAATTAGCAGGGAATAACAGTGTTTGGTACATCTAGTTACGAAAATCCCCTATAATAATTATTACCTACAATATTTTTCTAATTTTCAAAGGGTCCCGGTGCCCCAGGACGCCTTATATATATGCCCTTGTCCTAAAACGATCCTTAACTGTCCTTAAGAATCCTTTTAAAGTATTGATTTTCTTTACAAAAGCAGGCCATCCACATTTTATTGTTATACCTACGCTTAAGCAAGAACTTCTTTGTATACAATAGTTTTGGTTTTTTTTTCTGGTGCTAATATTATTAAGCTGCTTGATGAACTGACTCTGGAGAAAGCTACATAAAATTGGCCGTGTGAAAAACAGTCTTCTCTTAAATCGATCCCTGCTACTTTTAATGTCTGCTCTTGTGACTTATTAACGGTTATTGCAAAGCAAACTTTTGCACGAAACTGCACTCTTCTAAATTCGAAAGGATAGTCAAACGGAATTAGTGGAATGCGGGGTATTAAAACCAACTTTCTTCGAGCACACCCAGTCACTATCGTAGCTTTGATTACATACTTATTAAGACTAGTCACTTGTAGTCTGGTGCCATGGTATAACTTTGGAGGACAAAGGTTTTGTAGCAGCATTACTGGTGTCCCAACTTTCAGGTGGAGTATGTGAGATGGAAAACCTGGAATGAATTCATAAGATGCGTACTTTTTGCTGGATTGTTTTCAAAATTGATCAGGTGTGCCAAATTATATTTAAAAAGTTTAGTCTCATTTTTATTTATGAATGGATTAGATTTGTAATGTTGAAGAGAAAAAGTCAATAAAGGACAAAGAAAAATTAATGCGCAATTTTTTATCAGATTTTTACAATCTTTCACACGATTTTGAAAAATTTATCTAATTTTATGTAAAAAAAAATTGATTAAGTTATCTTAAAAATATTGGTATAATTAAATATTAAACCTCCTCGTTAAAAAATTCGCCAAAAATTCAGTTTTAGAAATTCGATTTTTTTAATTGTATTGTAGCATACTACATCGTATTGTCTTTCAGGAAACATATTTTCCGTATTTTTCCAGCTAAGCGCCTATTTTACAGGGCCGTTCGAGAAACAGACCCGTCAAAATGGACTTTTTTAAATAAAAAGAATTGTTTTTTAAATTTTTGCGTCGATATTTCGTAAAATAAATTATACCTCCGTAGTCTACGATAGAAGGTCCATCCGATTCCACTGCGATATTGAGCATAAGTTGAACGGACGCGAAACGATGACGGACGAAACGGAACGCATCAGTGATAGCTATTCCGAAAGGCCATGTTTAGCATTACAGGTTTTAATTTCACAGAAATTAACGGGTTTTAATTAATTTCTCCCGAATTAATAGATATTTCGAAAAATTGTTTCTTAGTGGATACTTTCGTAATCATGTGGACATGCCTGCCAAATTTCAAGTCTGAGGCTTCACTGGTATTGGTTGTGCGTTAATATATATATTATCTCAGGACATTGATTTATATATATATATATATATATATATATATATATATATATATATATATACTAGCGGACCCGACAGACGTTGTCCGAAAATTTCAAAATTATAGTTATAACAATCTGGTGTTCGTTTTGATGAAAAATTGTATAAAAATGTTATTACAATACCTGACGTCATCAGGTGTACAGTTCCCACAATTAAACCTATCGATTGCTTGTGAGTATGCGTATACTATGAGCTAAGTTGAATAAAGAAACTTAAACTGAACTGAAACTAAAATTTTACTGTTTCTATCCTACTTTGTTGAGTAGAAACTTAAACTTGTTTTAATTAAAGGGTAAAAAAAGATGAAATTCGACCTATTGTTCTTAAATGTATATTTTTTTAATGTACAAAAAATAAATTTATCGTAATGCCATTTCATGCACGATATTTTTGGTTAATCCTTGTGGGGTATAAACAAACAAATTCGATGATTTTCCAACCTTCGAACACGCAACATATATTTGGCCGTGCGAAAAGCAAGGATTTTCTAAATCTAAGCCACAAATTGCCATCGTTTGACCTTTTGACTTAATAGTCATAGCAAATGCCAAGCGAATTGGAAATTGCAAACGTTTGAATGGGATAGGTGAGTCTGAAGGAATCGTTGGGATCCGTGGTAAAAGTACAACTTCACCTTGAAATTTGCTGTTCAAAATAGTAGCCTCAAGAATATTTCTCATGATTTTTTTAATGACTAATGACTAATTTTGATGCATTTAAATTTCGAAGCAAAATGATAGGTTAGTTAATCTTCAATCTCAAGTTATGTGGTAAAGTTTTACAAATTAGCTCTGGATTGAAAAGATATAAATTAAAACATGTTTGTTTTAAAGCTTATTAATTGGGTTAATAATGTATTCGTTATAAATGCATGTTATCATGAAATAGCAGGGTCGAAAGAAATCAACTTGAAGGCTTTGGCAAGGATAATCCTAATACTCCTATCTTATACTTTGATTGATGTCAAATGTTTGACAGTTAGAGGGAGTTTGTTTTAAATTTTTAAGCAAATGCGTGAATTTTCTACACCAGTTTGGGTAACAAAAATTGGTTATGAATTTTTAATTCCTCTATTTGTTTTATTTTAATTCAAAAGTACTTCAAAATGAATCCGAAAAAAATCGATTAATTAACAATGTTTAGTTTTAAATGCATCAAACACTAAAAAAAATAATAATTGTTTAAAACATATCCTTTCAGGTATAAAAAAATCGATGAAATTTGCAATATCTTTATTTTGATATTTGATGTATATTTAAACTGTAAGCTATCGTTTGGGAAAAAATTATTATGATATATTAATTCGTTTGCTCAATATCAGCATTTTTTAAAATTGTTATTAGGATGCCACACCCACTTGTTTCCATTTGAACAGCTGCAGTAAAAACAGTTTCGTTTTCCTCCAAACACTGCAATTTGTAATTCTGATTTTAAGCTATTGTTTTTGCTTTGGCAGATGTTAAAAACTTTTACCTTTTCTTTGTTTTGGTTTGTTCTCTCATTCGTCATGCATTTCATATTCGAATGGCTCGTTTCAGTTCCTTTGAAATTAGATACAAAAACCGTTCTATTCAGGGTTAAAATTGAAATTTAATTTTAATTACCTTTTTTTTCTATAAATTTTGTTTTTATCAGTTTTCACTACCGAAAGCCTAAAAGACGTCCAAATAAAAGAGGACAGTCTGAAAATGTTATGATGGACAAAGAAATCCTTTGATTCATAACCAAGCAATTCTAATAACATTTTGGAAGCTTCTACCAACTGCAATAAACCTGAAATATAGAATTCATCATCTTAAAATTGTATATAATAGTTACATTGTTCAGTGCAATCACTTTAGTTTTTTTTTTTTTTTTTTGAAGAATATTCTTTGTCATAAATGCCAGGAAAAATTTCTTCAAATTCTTCAAGCAAGTTTCTTTTTTTGTTTCCATCAAAAATGTGTCTAATATGTGCTAAATATGGTAAAGAATTTCGTTCTGTATTTACTGGTGAAAGGGAACTCACATTTAAAAAAAACCTTTCAAGTGAACAACAAAGTTGTAAAGGCCTTCTTGTCTCCACGAAGAAAATATATCAAAATTTGATTGCTCCTTTATTATAACTCAGAAAAAAAATTCATTATATAAAATTAATTGTATCTCATAAGCATGTATCAAATTGTTATCATATAATAACAATGAAATGAAAAAAAATCAGCATATGTCAAATTAGAAGAAAAACATAAGCTCATAATTTATGAAACTGGTTTATTTTGATTTGCTTCAGATTTTTTATTATATTTGTTTATGGCTGCACATATAGTTTTAAAATGTTATATGAATATAAATTATTCTTTGTGGCTAATGAAATGTTATTAAGCAAGTCTAATTTTTATTTGAACTTTTTTTTGATGAAAAAAAAGAGTTGGTTTGGTTTTACCAATAGTATTTCCTTCATATTCTTTGAGAACTCTTACAAAAATATTTTAAATTTATAGATGTATATATTTCATAAAATAAACAATTCTTTTAATGAAAATGAATATTTAACAAATTAAGTTATCTCAATTATGTTCTGGTCTGTAAATGTACATTTAAATATATTTTTAGCTTTTTCTCGAAATGAAATTTTGTGATACTCTTCAAATTTTCAAATACTCCATGCACATTCTATTTTTAGTTACAACTCTGAAACTTTTCTCTTATGCTTTATGAACATATAATAATATAATTTGCATTTATAGATGAATTATGTTTCTTATATTTTTTTATTGAAGACCTCAAGTAATATTATTGCATTGATTTTTTTAAATTTTTCAAAAAAAGTCAATAATATCAAGTTTTAAAGGGAAAATCACATTTTGAATAAATTCAAGCATGCAAAATATCATGCAAATTTCAAAACAATGCAATATTTGTGTCTATTAATTAAGATTTATAAATTGACCATTGGGTTTGGATTTGAATGAATATTCTGCGTTAATTAAACAATTTTGCTTTCATAAAGTTGATTTATAGAATTAATAATATAGATACTGTGAAATAGAAAACTTTATTTTACATTTACTTTTTTATAAAATATATTTATTTATTTCATTTCAAAGAATCATGTGCTGAAAATTACATTTATCTGGATTTAATTTGCAGCAAAAATTTTAAAAGAATATAAACAGAATCTCGTAAGCATGTTAAGCCTAACATTGTTAGCATGGGAAGAAAAAAACTGAAGACTTATTCATTTGGTGATTACTTATGACTACAACTTAAAACAACTTTAAAAAAAGATGTACTTAAAAAATATATAAAATAAATTATATCTTAGAAGCATGTATCATATTGTTATCATATAATAACAATGAATATGAAAAAAATTCAAAAAAATCAGTACATGTCAAATTAGAAGAAAAACATGACCTCATAATTTATGAAACAGGCGAATTTTGATTTGCTTCAAATTTTTTATTATATTTGTTTATGGCTGCATATATAGTTTAAAAATGTTATATGAATATAAATTAATCTTTGTGGCTAATGAAATGCTATTAAGACATTCTAATTTTTATTTGAACATTTTTTTGATGAAAAAAAGGAGTTGGTTTGGTTTCACCAATAGTATTTCCTTTATATTCTTTGAGAACTCTTACAAAAATATTTTAAATTTATAGATGTATATATTTCATAAAATAAACAATTATTTTAATAAATATGAATATTTAACAAATTTAATTTATTTCAATTATGTTTTTGATCTGTAAATGTACATTTAAATGTATTTTTCGCAAAATATAGTTTTGTAACAGGACAACTTTTCCAGCTCGCCCCCTAGCGGTCACTTCCCA
>JAOUZG010008684.1:270966-289277 GCA_026289955.1 Argiope argentata | reverse complement strand
CCGCGAATGTTGTTAATAAAATAAGACTGATGGTCCGCGAATGTTGTTAATAAAATAAGACTGATTTTAAATGAAATGAGAGCTTTTCAAATAAACAGGGGGGGGGGGAATTGAATATAGTGAACGAAAGAGATTCTAAATCAGAATAAATAATTTCTAGTTGTTCATTTACTTTATTTACTTTTAAGGCTTTTCAGTTTGCTCCCTTCATGGCTACCTACGAGTTTTCGTATAGGAGAAACTCGCGGACGTGATCGTCTAACAAACAACACAACATGGTTTTGCTAGCATATCGGTTATTTCGAAATCGCAGCCACAGAACGGGTCAGATAATTTCTAGATTTCGCATTTTTAGTTCAGTATCATTTATTTTATAAAGGCATATAGAAATATTTTAGTAAAATGAGAGTGAAAAGGAAAGGGGATTTTTAAAATTAAATTTCAAGATTCATGAACAGAAAAATATTGTTTTATCAAGTACAATGATAGATACTGTTGCATGCTTGATATGCACTTGCAAGATTGCAGTGGCGAAAGAGTATAACATAAAGCGGCATTATGAGACGGAGCATCTATGAAAGGATATGAACGATCACAAAAAATCGAACAACTCAAAAATTCGTTCAGCAATCAAGCAATTTTTTTTCCTTTAAAAATAGGCATCTGAATTGGATTCATATGTGGAAGTGAGCTTAGGTGTCTCTGAAATTATCTCTAAAGATGGTCGACCGTTCACAGATGGAGATTTTGTTAAAAATTGTTTGGTGATTGCTTCCGGAAGACTTAGTCCTGAAGCAAAAAGGAAATTTGAAAACATAAGCTTAAATAGAATGACTATGCAAAGAAGAATTCAGCAGTTTAATGAAGACAATGAAAATCAAGTAAAATCTACTGCTTCAAACTTTTAGCTGTTGATGAATCTACAGATCGAACATCTGTGGCCCAACTACTTGTCTAATTCGTGGAAATGTCTAAAAAATTTATGTTACGGAAGATATTACGTTGAAAAATGTCATGACGGAATTTTTTCCAATGAAGAGACAAACAACTGTAAGTGAACTTCTTTCCAGTTGGATACATTTGTGCGATGCAGCTTCCTTAAACATGAAAAATTGTGCTAGCATTACCACAGAGGGAGCAAAATCAATGAATGGTACGAAAATTGGAAAATTGTTAAAAAAACGCCTTGCCCAGTGTGGTGTAGAACTGTTGCAGTTTCATAGCATTATTCTTCAAGAGAATTTACGTGGTAAAGAAATAGGATTTGCAAACCTAATGCAGTGCGTATCTGAGGCAATTAACTTTATTCTTATTAATGCCCTCAAACATTGGGAATTCAAAGAATTTTTAAAGGAATTTGATGATCTGCCTAATGTTATTTCTTAATAAACAGAAGTTAGATGGCTCAGCCGAAGAGTTGCCCTTAAGTGTTTTACGGAACTAAAAGATGAAATCGTTACATTTCTAAGTGAACATGGTTGAAATACTAGATGTTTAAAAGAAGCAGGTTTCCAGTGTGATTTGGCTTTTCTCACACATAATATGCCATTTCAATAAACCATTTCAAAATTTCCAGGAAAAAATCAATTCATTTTTTAATTAATTATGAAACTACAGATCGAACATCCTAACAAAAGTTATGTTTGTTTCAAAATCAATTGAAAAGTTATGTTTGTTTCAAAATCAATTGAAAACTATAAAATGTGCACCCTTTTCCTACTGCTAAAAAATGCATGAACAATTTCCACACGTGAAAATGCAGTATGAAGATTAAATTCAAATCTAGCTTAATGCATTTGATGATCAGTTTTCAGATTTTGAAAAGTGCCTAACAAAAATTGACGTATTTTCATCTCCATTTTCTGTTGTTGTAAATCTAGTGGATGAGAGTATGCAGTTAGATTTTATTGATTTACAGAATTCTGATTTGAAAAAAAAAAATCAATTTAAAGGAAAACAGATATTAGAATTTTATAAAGACTTATCTGAGGAATTTTCGTGCTTAAGGCAAAATGAAGCTGTATGTGCAACTTTTTTTGGCAACACTTACATTTGTGAGCAAACTTTTTCAGTAATAAATTTAAACAAATCAAAAAGAAGAAATAGAACAGCAGATAAGAACCTTCCTTCTATCCTACGTACTGCCCCAACCAATCTTAAATTCACAATAAAATCAATTAACTTCAAATATTCAGTCTCAGCCATCTCATTAATTTTTGCTAATTTTTATTAGTAATTTTTTTTTCAAAATTTAAATTGTGTTCTCTGTATAATCACCAAAAATTTTCTTCTGTAAAAATTCTTCTTTCTTCTGTTCAAAAATCTAATTTGTAAATACAAAAAAATATTTTTTTTTAATATTACAAGCTTTCCTAATATTGAAACCTACTCATCATGGAATATATATATATATATAATCTTTTTATCCTGGTCACATTAGGGGGGTGGGAGGGAAGAGAGATGAAATATTCGTAACAAGACAAAAGACAATATTCGTCCGACCAGTTTTCTGTTTCTTTTCAAATATGAAATATTTTGTTGCAGAATACCTTTAAAATATTTCAAAAAAAAATGTATTAAATATAGAAAAAAAATACGGAAAAACATTTGGTATCATTAAAAAGATTTTTTTTTTTTTTTGAAAATCGCTCCGACAATGACTTTTCTACCCTCCTAATATATATTTGCCAAATTTGATAGATAAATATCAGACAGTCTGGTTTGTTTATAGACAGCGCATACAGACTGAAACAAACATAATATTTTCCCTTTAGTTTAAAAGCATCAAAATTTAGTTAAAATGCCAATGCATTTCCCCCACAAATATTCTTACCAACAGACAGCATGTTTTCAGACCTTAGACCCCCTCTTCCTCAAACAGCTGCGCATGATTTATTGGACACTTATGACCCATAAGCGAATGTCCGTACCGATCTGGCCCACTATCGTTGGTTTTCTTTTACGATACATCCGGTAAACAAACCATTACAACCATGATTTCGAATTATCGTATTCAATTCGCAGGGAAACTAAACTAAACGAAAAGCTTCCTTCGTTTACACGAAAAAATTAAGCACTCTTTAAGGCCTTTTCCCAAAATTAAGCCCTTTTAAGGTGCTTAAAAATGGTTTTCGATTTTAAGCTCTTTTCATGATGCTACACACCTTGAATAATGATTAATTCTCTTCCTTTTATTCTCCACTACAATTCCGAAAATCAACTTTATTGTTTAGCTGTTCTCAAGTTATTTTGACTAATCCTAATACAAATCGCGTGTGAGGCACAAATATCAATCCGAATCTCAATAACCATTTGACCTAAAAATGATGACGCATTAACTAATCAGAATACCATCAGATTATCATGACAATATAAATTATGCAAGAAGAAACGTTGGAAACGCCAATTTTTTAAACAAGGTATACGTGCATAACACAGAATATAATAAGACAGTCAGCAGAAGTAGAATCCATCACAAAAGAAGTGCGTGTACTTCAGATGAAAATGTTTATGGTGCGGAAGATAACACAAAGCAGAAATTTCGTCCTATCATAAATTTAAATGCCACTTGGCGAGTGCTCAAAAATGCGGAAGATCTCCGTTTCTAACTTCAGCAAAAGTCTGCTTTTCTCTAGTTGCCAACGATGTTTCATTCTACAACCAACATATTGTCAATTCGATGATTTCGGCCGACGAGTTCTCGATTTCTGTAACAATTAGCAAAGAAAAAAAAATTAGTTTTAGAATAAATTTCCCTATCTTTCGGAATTCTTTGGCTATTATGGTTTTTGTTTTACAGTTTGTTGTAAAAAACAACAACACGAAATACCATAAAATTTTGTTTACTAACTAGTATATACTAAACTATATATCCAGGGATGCACAACCTTTACAGGATGAGGGGCCAAAGCAGAATGTGAATGTTAAAACATGTTATTAACGTAAAAAAAACGTAGTTTTTTTTTTTGTTTGCAGCAATACGCATGAATTACAATTATTACTTTACTTATTTTACTCATGCCCATATTATGCAATAAATAAATGAATGAATGAAACACAAACATTATAGATATGATTAAAATACTTTACTTTTTTCTAAAAAAAAAAAGGATTTTTGCTGAAAAGATGGCTAACTTGAAATAGAATAACAGAGGAAAACTTTTTGGTAACTAAACAAAGAACATGATTTAAATTTTGAGAAAAAAAATTAATAATCAAAATTAGCAAAAATTGATGGGACCGAAAATTTGAAGTTATTGAATCTTTCAAGTTATTGACTTTCTTTGGTAGCACTTACATTTGTCAGCAAACTTTCTCACTAACGAATTTAAACAAATCAAAAATAAGAATGAGATGAGAACCTTTCTGCTGTTTTACGTGTTGCCACAGCCAATCTTAAGCCCAACATAAAATCAATAACTTCAAATATTCAGTCCTAGCCATCTCATTGATTTTTACTAATTTTGATTACTAATTTTTCCCTCAAAATTTAAATTGTGTTCTCTGTATAATTACCAAAAAGTTTTTCCTCTGTTATCCTATTTCAAATTTGAAACCAATTTTTGTTCTATTTGCACTTTTTCTAGAAAAATAAGCACTTTTAAGGTACTTGAAAATAATTTTAAAGTTTCAGCACTATTTATGCTGGTATGCACCTTTTAAGCTTAATTGAATGCAGACCCACAAATCATTTTTCTTTTCAATACATTTTTGTTTTAAATTTAATATTGATACGATAAATTTATAGGAATTTATAAAATACAAATACAAAAGCAGCATTTTTTTGCTTGTCATTATTACTACAAAAATAATTTCAAAATTGTTACTAAGAAAAATTAAAGAGTTTCATTATTTTACAGAATTAATGGTTACTAATTTTGATAAATTAGTAACAACTGTCATTGATACTACAAAAATTACTACTAACTTGTCATTATGGCGAGAAAAGCATTTTCAAATTTGATAAATGTACAACTTGTCTCATTTTACAATCCTTATTATATTCATTGTATTAAGCACTCAAAAAATTAAATTTGAAGCATAAGTTATTCAATTCCAATTAATTGAATGATGTGCCAATAGAATTGGAATTTATTAAAACATGGAATTTCATTGCATTGGCTTCGTAATTTACATTTCTACAAATTCCAAGGGAGTTTGAATTTTAAAAAAAATTACAACTATTATTGCTACCATGGACTTTTGCATTCATTGAAAGCTAATGGGATCACTTAAAAAAATTATCTTGGATTTAATTACAAATTCAAGTAACATCTTGACTAGAATACAACGAATTATGAAATGAGAAAACTGCTGATATTCACTAGGTAGGAGAAGCGAATAAAGAGTGACAAATACATTATAATGTGAACCTAAGTTTTTAGGTTTACCAGACAGCAAATCCTCAAGTGACGTCACTTTCGTCGGTGTTTGCCGACGAAAGTTGCTGCCGGAATTTTGCCATGTGATAAGGCCTTTACAGCAGGACCAAATGGATAGAATAATACAACTGTAACCATTTGCAGGTTTTCTGATTTACATGTCATAAAACTACATAAAACATTTAAATTTCTTTTTAAAAATATTTTTCATGAAACTATCAAGGAATCGCTTGATTTTTTCTTAAGAAAACTATATAATTCAATACTTTTATTGACTTGCTATTATAACCATTTTACCCACTCTTACAGTATAGGTTAAAATTATCTCAATTTTGGTTTCAGTATAATTTTGTTTCCCATTGATTAAATACGACTTAAAAACAAATTTTAATTGATGTCATAAAGAATTAAACACCTTAACACATAAATTTTGAAAGTTAAATGGAATTTTCTTTTTATTCCTGAATTGTATCATTCCAGACAATTTACAACCCCCCGCCTTTTCTTTGACCTTATATCACAAATATGTATACTCATATAGACTATAAGATGCTAATACAGGTATCACTCTCAATGTCAAGGTTCAAAATCATGAAATCCATCATAAAATAATTCTAATTTTGTTTCCAAAGGGGATGTTAATATAATTAAATTAAATTTTAGGACGTGCCACCTAACTTTAAAAAAAGAAATACCCACAGTTAAAAGACATTATCTTATGTTATTCCAATGTCTAATATTATGGTTATTTCTCTCTACTTTACTTAAAAGAGAACTGCAAAATAAATAGACAAAGAATTTAATCAATAAAAACAAAACAAAACATTTTAACTCAATGTAAAAACTGATGATGAAAAAGAAGCTTCATTAATTCTTCAAAAGAAAGAGTTTTATAGACAAACATCAAATCGGAAATGTTACCAATTCTAATAAAAAGAATGTTGTCAAATAAAAAAACTCTGCTTTTTTATGTATATGACAGAATCAATGCACCAATAAAAAAATAAAATTGTTAATTACTGTTGGTTTTTCAAATATCTATTTGAACTAATATGACTTACTCACTCCTTGATTCCCAATAGCAAAAGCAATTGAGCCATTAATTTTTGGTTTAATTCATTCAGTGAAACCTTAAAAGTTATTTTAATAAATGAAACAAAAAACTTATAAAACAATTTCACTTCATAAGGACTGGAAGCCAAAACTTTGGAATAACATTTTCACTCAAGAGTAACAAAATTGGAAAAAAAAATTTTTTAAACAAAAGTAGAGATGATAATAATAATACAATGAATCCGGCCTGAAGACTTTTTCAAGGGTCACCCTCAGGCAGGGATTCAAATTAAAGAAATGTGAACATTTAATTTATTGCAAGCATATTTCCAAGACCTGCACAGTGAAGAAGCATAAAATCAGCATTAAAGCAAAGGTGAGTAATCAGGTTGTTCAGAATTTTAACTTTCAATAATAATGAAAAAGGAAAGAAAAAAATTAGTAAAATAACAATAGTTAACATGCAATTTAAAATAAATTCACATTTAATTTTAATTTGCATAATATTAATATGCTTTTAGGTGAAATATATGTACAATAAAATTTACAGATGAACAAATATCTTACCAACTGCACAGTAAATATGGAAAAAGGTGATGGCATATTTCAAAGTAAGTAAACAACTTTAGTTAACAAATACACATTTGATTTTTTTAAGGATTAATTGAAAGTTGTTTAATTTTTAAATTTTATTGGTGAACCAAGGAAGTTATCTAAGGCTACATGTAAAAAATAATGATGAAATTAAAAATATAATTAAATTTGGTTTTAGTGCAGGATTTGGATGCCTTCTCGCTTGGTGACAAATTTCAACGATTGAGCAATACTACAGTTTTTATATATATATTTCCATTGAAGTTGCTATTTAGGTTACTAACCAACATCTTGGCATTGAAAAAAATCAAGGGGCATTCAATTGTACACTTTAAACTTAAATTCCTCAACAGTTTATAAAAATATTAATAAAAAGATCATTTCTGATTTTAAAATGAAAGAATTATTTAAAATTGTCATAAGGATGATTTTAATTAAATGATTTAAAGCATTTTAAATATAGAAACTGACATAATAGAAAATATAGAGGAAAGCAAACTTTTAAATGAATGTGCCGCAAATAAATGATGTAAAAGAACAATTGAAAAAGTGTTAAACAAAGTTCAAAATACATTAAGTAAAGAAATATATTCATATTATCTAAATGTAATGTATATGTTTTTCAGTAAAATTTTTTATACTAAAAAAATGTGTATTATTTGCTTTACAGGCCCATACTTATTGCTTATGAATTAATTTTTTTCTTCAGAAGGGCGATTTGTAATAAGAATTAAGTTCTTTTTTCTGATTTTCCTTGATAAGCAGGATCTTTTTTATTTTTGTTACCGTTTTCTAAGGTTTCATTTTTCAATGTTGGTATTTAATTTATTTTGAATTGTATTATTGTTTTAATAATAATTTTGTTATTTCATTCATTTACTTTTTATGTATTTATTGTTCAGAAAGTCAATACAATCATTAGAAGTTATTAGAAGTTAAGTCATCTAATTTATAAGAAAAAGTAGTATATCTTAAAAAATAGCATTTAATATTTTATCACATTTTTGAAATAAGTAAATATAAAGGAGAGAATAGAGAAATGCTTATTTTGTAATTTTAAAAATCAACACATATATTATGAAGAAAAATGGAAACTTGATTGGTATTTTTTCAAATACACAGGTTTAATTAGAAAACTGGATAACTTCCCCTTCTTGTTCAATGAATATTTTTTTAAAAAAAATGTATCAAAGTTAGACAAAATTCTTGCTACTAATCAGCGAAATCAGATTTTTTAAAGGACCATGTTTCTTATTAATAGCAAACTGATATTTTACAAAAAAAGAAGAAAAAATTAACAATTCTAAAATTCTCAAATTTTTGTCGGAGGGGATAAAAAGGGTAGATATTATAAATTAACCAAGAACTTATAAAAAAAATTTTAAAAAAATATTAAATCCATTCAAAAAGTTCAAACAAACATAGTATATTGAAACGCCAAATAAATGTAAAAATTTTCTCACAGAAATAGTATCCAGCTGACAATCAAACGGATAATCTTTTTCAGAATCAAAAGTTTTTTAAACGAATAAAATTTAATTTTCAGTTAAAAATAGCAAACGAAAGTATGTAAGAAACCTTAAATGAAAAAGAAAATGCAATACCTGGATCCACCAAAGATTCCCTTCTCATAAGAGGATGAGATTTCACAATACTCCAATCAACATGCATGTTTATTTTAATACTCAAAAAAAATCAAAGAACACTTTAAAGAGAATTCTCAACAAAACATCAGAATGTTGCAAAATTTTAACATAATTCAATTTCTGAAATACCGCCCAATAAGCAACATCCTCTGTAAGCACCCTCGGCACATCACATTGACCGCGTTCGCGCTTTCACCGTCTGTTGATGAAAAAAGAGAGGTCACACACTAGAGATGCCAGGAGAAACATCTAAATAATGAATTCTTCCAGTTGCTCAATTATTAGCTAAAAATCTGACTATCTTATTTTTGATGGAATTGGGATTGCGACTGTCCTCACAGGATGTAGACGACTGTCTTGTAAAAAAATTAGGAACTGTGTGGAAATATAAATAAAAATTTCATCAATCCCCAGATTTTAGCCATTATCTTATAAGCAGGAACAAATTAAAACTTTGAAGAGATTCTTAAGAAAAGAAAATTTCTTGTGTCTTATTTCATTAACCAAAGTTCTAAAGAAAGATATTTTCTATGCATTTAATTTAATATCTATATAAACAATTTTTAAATTGGAAACATTATGACAAACTAAAGCAATTAAATATTGAATTACATCCATGCCACAGTGGCGAATATTTTATAAGCAAGATAACATATCTCTGATCGAAGTGTCACTTTTGGTCGAACGGATATCTTACTCGACTATAGAAATGCATAGTTCATCTTTTTTTTTGAGTAGCAAATAATCCTTCTATTTCAATTTTTAAATATTTGTTCCAAATATCTGTTATTTCAATCATATAATCAATTAAAGCTATTAATTATTATTAAATTTAAAACTTATTAATTATAATTAAGGCTTAATTTACTTCTGTGAGAAACGCGTGATCGAATTAATTTGTCTATTTTAGCTTATTTTTTTAAAAAATTTCAATAATATTTGTTTAATTAATTTATTGGAGTATGAATTTTCTGGAAAAGTTTAACTAAAAATAAATGCAATTTCTTTAAAATGTTTGAATTAGTTCTAAATTGAAACAAAAAGTGATGCCGTGTAGTGATATATATATATTGTTTTATAACACTTGTTGGCAACGCTTATTTATGTTACGGCTTTTGGCATCACTGTATATTATTTAAATCAATGGGTTGTTAGCGTTTAGTGATGGGAAATCTCGTTCATTTCAAAGATTCGACTCAAAATCGTTCGTTCACCAATTTGACCCGTTCGTTTCAGGTCGTTCGCGAACGACCTCTTCAGACTCATCGAACGAAAGAATCAACTCTTTCGTTCGCGAACGAATGAACTGGACTCTTTCGTTCGCGAACGATTAAACTAGACTCTTTCGTTCGCGAACGATTAAACTAGACTCTTTCGTTCGCGAACGATTAAACTAGGCTCTTTCGTTCGAGAACGAACGACTTTGTTGCTTCTGTGCTGACTCATTACGTCACTTCCCAATCCGGAAATTTCCGGTTGTATTGTGATTATTGTGTTTACTTCTCGACGCATGTGTTGTTATTTTGCTAAATAGATTGTTCTTTCTGAGAAATATGTTATGCATAAAACAGAAAAGGGGGGAATGCTTACACTCTTATGATTCTATTCCCCTTTCGCAGGACGGGATGACTGTCTAGGTTTTGTAATTTTAAACATTAGTTATTTTACTGCCTGAGATTACAGTGTTATTTAATGGTGTCTGTAATGCTTTTTAAAAACGTTTTTTTAGGTCCAATTTTACTTTTTATTTTATTATGAAATTTTTCCTTTTATTTATTTATTTTATTTACGTAATTATTTTAATATGAAATTTTGTCAGTACGTAGCTTTATTATTACGTTTAGATAATTCCATAAAAAATAAAGCTCAGTAACCACTGGCACTATTTTAACTTTTGAGATATTATATCATTATTTATAATATTATTCAATAATTTTTAAGTAACATTAGTAATATTTTTATCATGTCAGAACCTGATGTTGTTTTTGAGATGAGGTACTTAGGGTCAACAAAAATCCATAGTCGAAAAATAAAGATTTTATTATCTGCACGAGCATCTCAAAAAAATCAGCTTTTAATAGTGTATTGCCATTGCATTTACAAAGCTCCAATTTTTAAAAAATAAGTTAATTATTCCAGCAAATAAAACCTAGAAAAATGTAACTTAGAGCACATGATTATATAAAATGTAATAAATAGGAAATGTGATATATTTTTTAAAATAAAAAAGTGACTAATTCAATGAAACAATTAAAACGAATAAAAATATTATTTAACTATCACGAGCACGGGTAGATTTACCGTTCGAGAAATTATGTTCTGATATGATGCATCGAAATATGCACGATTTCATTTGAATCTTTTCAATTTATTCCTCTTTTATTTATTTTTACTTCCTGGAATATATGCCAATGGTCGTATGAATTGAATTAAGGACAGGATTCACTTTGAACTCAACTTTTGGACAAGCACCTTTGTATAAGTATGCATATGTAAACTGGGTATTTTCTAATTAAAGTATTTTTTCAGTTTTATAAAAATGCATAGTTTTTGCTAAAATAATTCTTAAAAATTATTTATTAAATTTTAAAATTTATTTTTGTATTTACAATACACAGACTATTGTAAAATTATGCCTATTTTGATTTGACAAAAGCGTAGAAATGAATATATATATTTGCATATATATAAACTATTAATACTAAAAAAATTAAGTCAACTTTCTGAAAGTGCAGACTGGCATGCCGTAAACTCTATGACGAGTTTGGCAGAAAATTTGACAGATGTTTATAAAATATACACTAGGTATG
Source organism: Argiope argentata (assembly GCA_026289955.1). Classification (NCBI taxonomy): domain Eukaryota; kingdom Metazoa; phylum Arthropoda; class Arachnida; order Araneae; family Araneidae; genus Argiope; species Argiope argentata. The sequence goes on along the minus strand of JAOUZG010008684.1, from coordinate 277,793 downwards.
TGTACCCAAACTTTAACTATCCAGCTTTTATCGTTCTGTAGTTCCCATACTAACTGACGTTTAAAACAGTCAGATAGACAGATTTCTTCTACACTGATGTTACAGAAAATTTGATTGAAATGTAAGTTTGGTGCTAAGATCTTATACCAAATTTCATCCATCTAGCTCAAAAGGCTTTTGCATTATTTTTGTCAAACATAGACATTTTCTGAAAATGTGTTTTCTAATTGAAGGAAGAATGAAACGTGGAGATTCATTAAAATCTTGAGTTCAAATTTTTTTGTCAATTGCAATATTTTCTCTAAATTTTATAAATGAGAAAATAAAAATGCTAATTGAAGCATATATATATACATATATATATATAATATAAATTTTTTCTTAAAACTAGAGCGAGATAGTATATTGCAGTGTTTCAAAATTTAACAAAACAAGAATATTTAAGCAAATAAATAATAACATAAAAGCAATTTTAAACAAATGAGAATGAGCACCTTTCTTTCTTTTTTTTTCATTTATAACTATTTTTACAGCTGAAAAATAATTGGATTCAATGATACAATAATAGATGTGACATATTTATTTATTTATTTACTTTGAAAAAAAATTATATATATATAAACTTTTAAAAAATAAGTAAATAATTTATCATGACAGCAGTGCACGTGACTTAAATAAAATTTATTTTATATTTTTTTATTATATCTTAAATTTACGAATAAAAGAGCACGCAAAATACAAAAAGACAAAATGTTCGAATCGATTCATTTTAAGACTATATTGTATTATAAAGTATTTCTGAAATGTTTTTTTAATTAGTAGCATTAAAAGGTAAAATTTGGTATCATAACAGAAAAGTCGTAATATACTCCAACATTTTTTCAATAAAAATCTTTTACAATTAAAACTTCCTGAAATCTCCAATATAAATAAACGGCAATGCCCTCCTCCATCTCCATCCACCAGAAGAAGAAGAAAATTCCCACACTTTCTGATTCCAGGAATTGAAAAATGTTATCGCTACCTCCCATAAAATACTTCCTTTTTACTAAACGAGTGTCCAAAATTTGTTGTGATAAAAAAGATAAACGCCGTGTAATCACCCAAGGTCAACTACTAGTCTTTTGCTAAGCGACATTGAAACATCTGCCTCCTCTCCCCTCCCCCTGTTTTCCCATTCTTTTGCGGACATAACCACCAACATCTTATCTCTAGAAGGTTCAGGCATGAAATTAGCAAGTTCCCCACAGTCGTTCGTAAACAGGAATAACCAGGTCCACACACTCGTTCGCGAACGACTGTGTGGATCCACACACTCGTTCGTAAACAGGAATAACCAGGTCCACACACTCGTTCACGACCGACTGTGTGGATCCACACACTCGTTCGCGACCGACTGTGTGGATCCACACACTCGTTCGCGAACGACTGTGTGGATCCACACAGTCGTTCGCGAACGAACGACTAATCCAGAAAATGGCGACCCGACTCAGTTCGTTCACTTAGATGACCCGTTCGTTTTGACCCGTTCGTTCGCGAACGACCCACCTCTATTAGCGTTGCATTCTTCACACTTAACTGACATTTACTACTGATCTAAAATACTAATGTGGCGCCATCTAATGTTATTAAAACCTATCACGGAAACTTAAGAGCTCTTCAAGCAAAGTCTAAGATTTTTTCCTCGGCAGCATACCCACTCACCCACCTATCGCTCGCATCCAATAAAAACGCTCCATTCCACTTCTCCACTTCCAAAGTCCAATCACATCACTAGCTTCACCAATAGACCTAAACAGTTCATGCCAAAATTTATATGCCATTCTCTATACAGTCTAATCAGTAAGGGGATAGTTCTCCAAGGAGGACGGGAGCCCCGATAAACCTGTCATCGAAGTCGAAGTCGAAGGTGTTGCATTCTAGTTGATTAAAGCCACAGAGAAGGTCTGTGATTAAAGCTTAGTTTTAGTTTTCAGAATGTTTGTCTTTTATTACAATTTAATCAACTAGAATCCTTTTGCACTGCCTCATTACTTGATTCAGCAAGATGGAGCAACTTTTAAGACCCGGAAGGTTCGATACTGATCCTACATGTGCGGGAGCTGAAACGAGATGGAAACACTGTAAAAGAACATTCGCTAATTTCCTCGCACAGGTAAACCCTGTTACGGACGATAACAAACTTCAATTACTGTGTAACTATGTCTCCTCTAATGTTTTTCGGTATATTATTGACTCAGAAAAATACTCTGACGCTATTAAATTACTCGATTCGCTATACATCGCCAAAAGAAATGAAATTTTCACCAGACATTGCCTTGCATCTAGAGCTCAACAAACGGGAGAATCTATCGACGAATATCTCCAGATATTGAAACAGATGAGCAAAGATTGTGAATTTAAAGCGGTAACGGCCGATCAAAATAGAGATGAGTATATAAGGGACGCTTTTATACGAGGAATTAAGAGTTCGCGTATACGTGAAAGACTCTTGGAAAACGCCACCATTACATTAGAAAAAGCCTATGATCAGGCTAGATCACTCGAACTAGCTGAGCTACATTCCGCATCTTATTCACATTTGTTCAATTCGACTCCAGTTGCTGCCATCGATCACACAGAGGATAATTTAGAAGAAACCCAACGGACTTCAGCTGTTCTAACAAGCACCGAAAAATGCTTTTTTTTTGTGGAAACGAACGCCATCCAAGGAATTCTTGTCCAGCCAAAGACAAGATGCAGAAAGTGTGGCATATGCAGAAAGTGTGGCATATGCAGAAAGTGTGGCAAGAAAGGACATTACTTACGAGTGTGTAAATCAAGACAAACACGGCCAACCACAAATACTACAGCTTCTACATCGTTTTTGGCTTCTGCTATAGCAACACCACATTGTCTCCAGAAATCGATAACTAAAGTGTTAGTGAATGGAATAAAATTAAATGCCCTTATTGATACTGGTAGCTCTCTTACTTTCCTGAATGAACGTCATGTGAAAAAATGCAAAATTGTCGTAAAACCATACTATGGTAAAATAACCATGGCTAATTCATCCTTCACTTCGGATATTACTGGATGTGGTTTAATTACCTTAAAGTTGCAGACCCATACATATTTTAATATTGAAGTGCTAATCAAGAAAAACATTCTTCACTAAAAATTGAATTCCGCAGTGACAGATCGCCCCTCAAATTATGCTCATTGGCTACTGCCTTAGTTCCACATGCATCTTTATTTTCAAACCTTACACCAGATTGCAAACCCATTATAACTAAATCAAGACGACATACAGATGCAGACAAAATATTCATAGCTAATGAAGTGGAAAAATTGCTCAAAGAAGCAGTGATTGAGCCCAGTAACTCACCATGGCGAGCCCAGGTTTTTGTAGTAAAGGGAGAAAATCACAAACCGAGAATGGTGGTTGATTATTCACAAACCATTACTAGATTTACAATGCTAGACGCCTACCCTCTCCCAAGAATAGATGAATTAATTCAGAAGGTATCTCAATATAAAGTATTTAGCACCAATGACCTCAAGAGTCCCTACCATCAAGTGCCCATTCTAGAATCCGACAAACAGTATACAGCCTTTGAAGCCGCAGGAAAACTTTATCGATTCCGGGGAATCCCTTTTGGGGTCACTAATGGTGTCCCAGCGTTTCAGAGGAACATAGACAGCATAATTAAAGATGAAAAGCTCGAAGGCACTTTTCCATATCTTGATGACATAACTATCTGTGGTCGTGATCAATCTGAACATGACCAAAATTTGAAGAGATTTTTGGATGTAGTAAAAAAATATAGCTTGACAATAAATCATGATAAATGTAATTTCTCCATAAAGTGTATAAAGTTATTAGGATATCTAATTGAAAATAAGATTATTAAACCTGATCCCGATAGGCTCGCACCACTGATGAACTTACCTATACCAAATAACATGGCAACCCTTCAAAGGTCTTTAGGTATGTTCTCCCACTATTGCCGTTGGATTCCCAGATTTTCAGAGAAAATTCGGCCCCTTAAGAAAGGAGCATTCAGTCTTTCTGAAGAGGCTAAGGAAATATTCAGTTCTCTCAAAAAAGACGTAGCAGAAGCTTCGTTTTCCGCGATTGAGGGCAATATACCTTTTAGAGTTGAAACTGATGCTTCAGAATTCGCCATTGGGGCAACTCTCAGTCAAGCAGAACGTCCCATAGCTTTCTTTTAAAATTTATTAATTATAATTAATAATTAATTTACTAATGTAAGAAACACGTGGTTGAATTTATTTATTTATTTCAGCTTACTTTTTAAATTTTTTTCAATAATATTTATTTAATTATTTATTGGATTAATCTGAAAAAGTTGAATTAAAAATAAATGTCATTTCTTTAAAATGTTTACATTAGTTCTAAATTCTACCAATAGATGGCGCCAGAAAAGTAAACAAAATTGTACCATCTCAGGAACTCATGTTACAGGCAGTTGAAAATGATTCTTATCGGATAGCGCATTGTTAAATGCGAATATTCGAAAGTCAAGGTCACTATCAGTGTGAGGCCCGCTGTAATTTATAACTTTGCAGCGACTTCACTGAAAAGTGAGAAGTCGCTGTTCGGACAGATTTCAGTGATATACAATTCAGTGTTACGATTATTCCGAGAATAGCCAGTTCGGTCACTTTTTAATCCATTCACAGATTTCTCCTTTTATCTTTATTCTCGTTAAGGAGACGGAACCCTGAGGACATAAGGGGAGAATGCTTTGTGTTTCTAGGATTCCCTTTCCTCTCTCTGGAGAGTCGGGGATCGCCCGATAGCCTTCTTTTCTTTCAGAAGTGTCGGCTCGGACCGTTTTGAGATAGCATATTGTCAACACAGGGAGTTGTAACAATTTTAGGGTGAAAGGAATTAGGAGCGATTTTAGGTTGAAAGGAATCTACTACTATTTTTATTTCTCTTGCACAACACATTTTGCCTATAGCCAACTTTAAGATTTTATATTACTATCGTACATAAAATATAAATCGACTAACTCCTTCAATGTCTTTTTGACCCATTCATTAAAAAATAAGACTATCGTGTATTAATTTTTAAGAATTAGGACTACATTCAATACATTGTTCATTATCTCAAAGTAAAATTATCATTACTGAGTTATCAATACAATATTGAGATTTATTTTACTTGAATTTGAAATTGCAGTTTTTAACAATTCACTCATTTCTGCTGTTCTTGATAACGAAACATTGTTTTGTGATTATCATGAGGTTTCGTGGTGCATTAACCAGGGAATTATTAATTTTATAATTATAATTTTTTATATACATGCATATGTGCTTTGTGTGTGAGTGTGTGTGAAATTTTAAAAATAAATAGAACTGATTTGATTTCATTGTATCGAAAAAATAATATTATTAGAATATTTTATAACTATTATTGAATTAAAATCTTTCTAATTTACTGTGCATTTTTATTAATTTTTATCATATCACATTTCTTTACAGTATTCATTAAAATTTTGAGAATACTACGTTTGCTTCTCGTAACCTCCAGAAAAATAAAACTTTTATTTTATTAAAATCTTTAATTTTTTTTTCATTAATAGTCATTCGTTTACACTATTCTATAAGTTTACCATAATAGGACTTAGACTTTGAACTTTTCTTGCAATTTTGCAATGGGTTGAAATTACTAGTACATTGTTTTTCTCGGAAAGAAAAAGTTATAATACTCAACTACTTTAATCTTGTCAAAGTAAAGAAAGAATTAATATTTTGCCCCATTCTATCATTTTTGCAGGAAAAAAATTGTTGTTTAATTAAACTCAGTACGATCTAAGTGAGTTAAAATAGTTAATCATTTTAACCAATTTCTTTTAACAGCAAAGGACACTTTTGGGTAAGTATGCTATTCTACGGAACACATTGTTGTTCTGGAGTGATAAATTTGTTACAGATATACTTTTGAAGTTGAAAATGTACAGATCAAAGCACTTTTTTTAAAGAAATTTTATTTAAAAATTAAGCTTGATTTTGATGTTTGACCAAAAGAATTTTCTAAAATTCTTTCTAAGTACCATTGCATATAAAAGATTCTTACACCATTTCAAAATTCAGAAACTTTCCTATCTAGAATACAATTTATATGATATAGATGTCTAAGAAATTTTCACAAAATTTTTTAGACATAATTTACAAATATGTTTGTATTGCTTTTATTAAATTTAAATCGTTTTCATTATTAATACAAATATTTTATCAAGGATTTTTTTTTTCTATTGTTGAGTAAAATGTGAAGATCTAGCATTTTTCTGTTTCTTCTAGTTTTCCAGAATTGCAAAGAGTAAACAATGATGAGAATTTTTTATATTTCTAAATACTACTACTCTTTTATATAATATAATTTGTTATACAAAAATATATTATTACTCTTCATTTTTGTGAATTTTTGTTGATATTTACTTGTGATTTTAATTTAGAATTGAATTTTTTTTATGACAGTGTCCTAAATGTTTCAGTGAAACGGCAAATAAAAATTCTATAAGATTTAACAAAAATTTTGAAAAACTTTTCATGTTAAAGAAACAATTCTGATGCCAGGGCATTAATTGTTTTATTATTCGTCTGAAACTTCTATAAAGCGTGGGAAGCGGAACTAGTAATCTATAGTAAAGCGCATCGGTTTTCTAGAAGAGTGCTAAAGGATTTTTCTGCCCCTCCCGTTCTTCATAGGAGGCCAACAGATCCAGGGTTGTGAGCAAATTACCACTCATTCATGTCGTTTTATTGCTTTCGTTTATTTTGTACAGCTACAAAAGTCAGATGGTTTCTAGGAATAG
>JAOUZG010008684.1:205439-232158 GCA_026289955.1 Argiope argentata | reverse complement strand
ATAAAAAAGATAATATGACAAAATAGAGAGTTAATAGAACGGAACAACCTTACTTAAAATAAGGTATATTCGATTTCGTGATTTTTGTGGATCAAATTAAAGCACAAAACAAGAGAAACCTATATTCAATCCGAAAAAAATCTCAAGGCCTCGGGATCTTCCAAATTTGTGCCCCCCTTGGCACTAACTATTTCATAGCCTGTTTCTGCTTTTGATGCAAGCAGAATAACTATAAGACTTTTTTGATGGACTCAAGCTAAAGCAGATGTTGTGGTCACATGATCACTGAGAGGCAAATCGTACGATATTTGAAGAAACTACTACGCTGCTAACCATACACCGTTAACGTCACTCCTGACAAGCTTTTCTAGTTTACGATTCATGTATTTTTTCAATATCGGCGAGTTTGTTTTTCGAACATTGCAAGCCTATTGTTAAAATTTACGAAATTTATTTCTGTAATAAAAATTGTTTATAGGTAGATAAATTTCTTTGATTTTCTCTGAATCTGATAATGTATATCGTATTAAAATTTCTCTCACTATCCTTCCATCTCATAATTTTATTAGTTGTTTTCGTAAGTTAGCCTTGAAAAAATCAAATGAAAAAGAATATCTAGTATGTTAACTGATAAGATAACTTACACTGTTTTGACCGATAGATTCAGATAGATGGACTGAATAGAAACATCATGTTTCCGATCAGACCGGATTCCAAAGTTGTTACCATGTAAATTTGGTTTAGTAAAATTATTATTTTTAATTGCATAAACGTAAAAAGTAAGGCCGGATATTTCATAATGCTCTCATGCGAGTTCTGGAATATTGGAATTTTCCAGTTTAACTATGTGTTAGAAATTTGTATTAAATTCCTGTCTGGAAATATTATTTCACCTTAATAATTGATTTTTTTAATTGCTACTGTATAGGGATATAATACCTTTTTGAAATCGAGAAAGCCCAGTTTCTAAATATTCAACTTAAAAAAGCATATAATATATCTTATTGGAAGTATTATTGAATTGCCTAATAAATTATTTGTAAATCTGTGTATTATGTTGATATAATCCTTTGCTAAACATAAGTTTTAGCATTAAGGTAAATTTGTGTTTGCTGACTTCAAACTCCCTTTGTGATTTCAATTTATTTCAATTTTTTACTGTGTTAAGAATAGTTGAATCATACTTTATTGTTAACATTTCAATGACAAGCATGGTGATAAATGTTGCATTGTTTTCTGTGGTTAATTTTATTCTTTGAATAAGTAATTTGTAATTGATGGAAATATATTGATATTTACTTAAATTGTGTATCCAGATATGATTCTTAGTTTATCATTCGCATAATTTGTCACGTATTCAAGAATCCTTTGTAGAGAAACCTTTAAAAGCAAATTAAGCATTCTGAAATAATATATTTTTTCTACTATTTTAGTCATGAAATTAATTGTATTGTGTATTAACAGCATATCACTGATGTCATTGGCGAACCTTAATGATAAAAGAGCCTATTAGTCTTGACATTTAGAGATTGTTATTATTATTTTATGATTGAATACTGAGATTTGATTAATAATAAACATTAGTGGCTCATGCATAATCATCTAGAAGATGTTGGAGCAAGAAGTTTTAAGTGATAAAAAAAAAGCTTTCTAAGTAGCTTTTTTTGTTTTGTTTTGAGTACACAGACAGAATATCCATTTATTGATTTCTTCTCAAATTTTCTTTCATTTCTGATTTGAATTTTAAATTATTGTACAAATGGACATGACTAGACATAATTTTCTTTAAAAAATTTTAGGAGAAAGTAGTGGTGGTGCCTAGAAGGTAAGATTTTCAGAATTTTGGTTAAAAAATTGTCAGTTTTGATGCTTTATCTTTGCATGCTATAAATTAAAGAAAGAAAGAAAAATAGTTTATTTGTTTGTTATCTGTCTATACTACATTGTTTTTTTTTCATTATAAATACTAATTTTTAATAAAAATTTACTTTTTTCCGATGTATTAATTTAATCTTGCATTTCAATCTGAGTTGGTTACACAATATTTGTTGCCAAAACTGATATTTTTAATATTCTGTAAAATTTTGTTTCTTGGGAATACCCAAGGTTTTCTCCTCCTCTCTTTTCTTTAGTTAAAAAGTTTTCTTATTACCTTAAAAATGCTAGAAAATGATACTATGTTATCAGGAATTGGAAAGAACCATTATTTGCAACTATTGTTTTGAACAGAGAAAAATCATTCAAATCTATTCTACAATATGTTTTCTGTTTATTTTCAAATATCTTCTTTTTTTTTATTGCTGAATATTGCACTCTGCCCTTAGTGAATATTTGCTTAGGGAAAAAAAAAGTATCAAAAAGTGTTTTGTGAATACACAGATTCAAGTAGAAAAAGAAATTATGTTTGTATAATCATGCCAGTGATTAATTTCTAATGATGTTATAATAGTTATAACTAAAATGTGACTGTGTATGTCTTTGCCATGCAATTAATTTTAACATTATTGAAAGCATACATTTATTTCACAAGTACTAAAAAAATTGAGACAAGAGAAGTGCAGCTTTTGGTGAGGAATAAAGGGGACATAGCAGATTGTATAAGAGAAAATTCTTTTAAGTAATTATGTGTTTGTTTAACCTATTGTTTCAATAATCATTAAATAACTATAGGTTCTGTTTTTCAACTGAAGATGGAAGCATAGAAAAATTAGATTGTCAGTTTTTAAAAATATGCGATTGAATTTTTTAGCAACGAAAAAGTTATGGTTGTGCAGCTCCATGGTGCTTATGTACAAATTACCCCTTTTCTTCAAAATTTATTCTTATTTCCTTGTTAAGAAACATCTATTTGATTCTAATGATAAGTTTTGTCTTTAAATTAAGTAATTTGGAATTATATATTTAAAAAAATAGGTTGAGAATGTGGCGTATTATCAGAGAAAATAAATGCTTTTCATCATATGTGTATAAAGCTAGATCTAGAGTTCCTCAAAGATGGAAATCATCTGGAAAGGTATGCATTTCCTTTTTCTTTTTACACTTTTACACCAACAGAATAAACTTTTTCTTTTTCATTTAGTTTTAAATTGAGAGTAAATATATCTCTGTTGTTAAAATTTTAAGTTTAGAGATTCTTCAAATAAATTTTTTTAACATGCAAAAATGATGGTTTATTTATTTTAAAAACTCATTTAACAGAACTGGAGAAAATTATATCAAATTATTGATTGTTTCATTGATTTTATCATTGGCTTTGCCAATTAGTAAGTTGACAGGGATAATAATCTTGTGCATTAACTAAGAGGGGAAAAAAATGTGTATTTAAAAATGACATATTTGGTAAGATATTTATATACAATTAACCAAATAATTTATAGATTCAGTATTGAAAGTTTTCCTTAGTTTAAAAATATTCATTTTTAAACTAAGGTTTATATTTACTATTGTCATCAAAAAGTATCTGAAATACTTAATTTAAAATGCATTTATAAAAAGTATCTTTTACATATTTTAGCAAACATTTTGATGACTTCTCTAAACATTTGGCAATAGTTAAGAAAGTTATGTCATTAAGATTGTTTAAAAAGTTTGTAAAATAGAATACAGATAAATGCAGGCTTATTATGTTGGGTAGAACTTTACTGTACGGTCACCCTTGGCGACTTTTTCAAAATCCCGCCAAAAGTCGCCATTCTGGCGACTTCGAAGCGAGAACCAATGAAAACAGAGCATAGAAAATGGCTGAAAAGTTTCGGAGAGGAATAACGAACTTCTGGATTGTAACAAAATAAAAGTGCAAATCTTTTATGGGTTATGTTAGGAAATAAGAAATGTAAGGCATATTAGCATCAAAAAATTAGAACACTCCTTTTAACATCATGTTCCTCTCCTTTCACCTTAGATTTACACCTCCATTCATAACCATCACTAACATCTTTCCTTGCAACCAATTTCATATTTTTATTACATTTTGGACTTTCATACCTATTCGCAATCAACCCCGCTTTCATACAAAAATCAAACGTCTCTTTCCTTTCATCCAATCCATACAAATACCTTAAATTCACATGCTCATCATACCACATAACATCATTCTCCCCATGCAGCCTTTACAATAAAATTCAAAGAACGTGGGAGCCAAGACAAAATCAACTTCACCATATATCACCGAAGTTCGAAATGGGAAAACTCAATTTCTGGGGAAATTCCAATTTTCGGCAGGTTGCCAAAAAAATTTATTTATCGCCAACTTTTGAAAAAGTCGCCAAGGGTGACCGTACAGTAAAGCTGAGCCTTATGTTGCTCTAAATATAGATGTTAATAGTTCATGCAATTAATTATACAAATATATTATGGTTTTTCAATTTCCAAAATGATTTCACCTGAAGAATCAAGAATTAAAAAACAATATTAGCATTATATGCTTGATTTTGGGTTAGCATGAGAAATGTTATTTTTTTTAAAATGCTTAATTTATTGATTGATTGATTAAAGGAAGGAAGAATTTATTTCAAGGCTAAATTTATTTCTCTTTTAGTCTATTGAGTTCATTTGTAAAAAAAAAAAAAGCTTCAATCAGATGAGGTATATGGTTTGATTTTGCAGGTATTAGCTGTAAGACGGGAAGATGCTTCTGTATGGGAAAGAAGGGCACCTCTAGCTCCACATCATGTTAAGCAGTTAACCAAAGAGGGTATAAAGGTTTTGGTTCAGCCTTCAAATAGAAGAGCTTACCCTATGCAGGTTTTATTTTCATTTTTCTTTATATTAATGCTGTAATTTTTTCCATGGTAGTGATTATTTATTGGTTCATTGAAAGGGTAGGACAGTTGTGTGAAAGAACATTCATAAGTCTTTATATTAATAAATTCATCAGTTTTGAAACTGTGATTTCAAATCAAATTATATTATCTATAGAGAACTCATTCCCTGCTGCTGGGATGCATATCATGTTACTCCTTGTTAAGAGAAAGTTCCATAGGTCTCAACCACACAAATTTATTGCATGAAGTATTTACAGAAGTGAGCTATGTAGAAAGAATAAGTAGTTTATAAAAAGGAAAATGAATACACACATCATCACTTACATCTTAGATATTTTAATTTCTAACATTCTGGCCCCTGATAATCAGGATGATCAAATCCTGTACATTATAAATTAAAATCTCTGTTTAGAAATGAAAGTAAATAATGAATATCTTGGTTTTCAGTAACAAATAATAAGATCACAAATTACATTTATTTGCTAATAAATTGATTTTGCTAATGCAATTAAAACATGAAAAGTTATAAAAATTTGAATACAATTAAATCAACTAATAGTACATACGCTCATACAAAGCAAAGAATTTTGAAGGCATGTAAAGATTTTTATATACATTCAAGAACTAGAGATTCTGCTTTCTGTACAAAAAATTAACAAAATTCATAATATCGTGGCATTAATTAAAAAACAATAGGTAACCAAGCTAATTTCGGAATTGATATTTTTATTTCTCCATCAGTCTTTTTCAGTTTTACAATTCTTAAATTCTTTCTGTCAGTTACTTCAAAAAATGTCTTAAAATTCTGCTATTTTCTATTTAATTGGTGATAAATTATCATCTTTAACTAATACTAAGTCATTAACTTTTAAATTATCAGGTTTTCTTTACTTTTTTTGAACTTGCGACTGAGTTAAGTAATTCCTTGGCCAGAGAGCTCACTATGAAATCACCTGCAGGTAAGGAATTTTTTCACAATACAGGGGATGACAAACCTTGTAATAATTATCCAGTAAGTTTCTCTGATTGCCCAATTCAGCAATTGAATTTTTTCAAGCAAATATTTCATTGTGTTGGGCTATCAAATTTGTCCCTGGATGGATTTTTTAAAGAATATAAGGATGTTTGACTCAATAAGGTAAATTGATATTGTTAATTTTCCCACCAGTGCAAAAAAAAAAAAAAAGTCACAGAAGGGATGTAGCTGACTAAGTTTATTACGCCAACCAACTATTTTACCTTTATTCAGCTGATATATAATATCAGTAAATTTAGCTGCTTGCATAGCTTAGATTACAAGCTTCTTTGTTCACTGCAATTCACTTCCAAATGGGATACTTGCTGTTTTAACCCCTCAGTTTAGCAATAAACCTGATACCATTTCCTAACTTGTAACAATTTGCTCCAACTGGAAAGGACCGAAACTTTTTTAAATTCTATCTTAACGACAAAGTTTTTTACAATGGCCCTTTTTTCACCTCATCAATATCCTGTGATTTCTATATTGAATGCTTTGGCTAAACAACATAATCTTATCAACACAAATTAGGGCAGAACATTTAATATCCAACAATTAACATCTTTGTCAAGACTCCAGTTTAACACTAGTATTTTCACAAAAGAGAGAGGTCTCTCATTTTCATTAAATCCATCTTCAGTCCACAATTTTTTTTATCTCACAACTCTTAGACCTCAATTTCCTCAAACTGAAATAACCACTTTTCAAAATGAATACAGCATCTGCTGAAAGCTTAAATGCTTCACTCACTCAGCTGAACTTTAATTGAAATCATTAACAATTAAATCATTCGGTCATTAAAATTTAATATTGCAGCAGGGATGCTTTATTGGATTCAATTTTTTTAATATGGGGCTTAATGATGCCTCTTAAAATAAGTTTTTTTACAACTGAACGGTAAATGGTATTCTAATTAATTGGCGTTCTTCATAAGGTTATCCGAGTACCTAAAACATTCTAAATATTTTCCTTCATTTTCAGAAGTTCCAGTTAGCAGAAAATCTTTCTCTTTATTAGCCTTAAATGATATTTTAAATATATGAAAATTGAAAGTTATTTCTAGAACATTAAGATTAAGATTTGTGGCAGTTTCAAAATATTTATTCAAGGATAAATAACCTTTCAAGTTTGAGCTGCAGTGAAATATTATTTACTAGCTGCCTTTGGTGACGAATCGGTTCACCAGTATTAATACTGATTAAAAGTTTCTATTATTTTTTTATTTAACTTGATTTAATAATAGGTTTTTCAGTAAAATATTTTTAAGCTTCCAATATCGATAGTCATATAATTCACTTGTACTATTATGTAGGCCTTAAACAGTCCTGATCTTTGATCTCTGCATCTCTGATTTTCTGCCAGTGCCTGTAAAATTCAGTTTTATATTAAAGTGGAAATGATGAAATTGCAATTAATAGAAAGACCTTCTGACTCAATCCAAGCATATCTTTAAGTAAAACTGAGAATTGAAAGCAGAATAGTCTGATATTGAAGTTTTTTGTTCACAACAGAAATTGAAATATTATAAATTTTCATAATTTATAATATAATTTTATAAATTATAATATATAAATTATAATATTAAATTAACTAATTATTATGATAAAATTAAATAATATAATTAAATTAATTTTTATAATAAATTATAATTTTTCAAAGAATTATTCAGCAAACATTTCATGGATTCAATGAAAAATTCAGTTTCTAACTTTATTTTTAAATGTATATAAATGCTCTCAACAACATTTAATTTTTTTGTGGTTTATAAATATACTTAAAAAAATTATGAAGTTTTAAATTTTAGACCGTCTTTTGGTCTTATAGGTTCATATTCTACAAAATATTCTTTATATTTCAACTTTTAAATAAATAAATAAACATTTCTATCTTTTGCGATCGAATCTGGCCGACTTATTCAGTTCTGAATGTTGCAAGATTAGAATAATCAACATTTTCATATTCTAGGCCAATTACTCTTGAGAAACTGTTATTGGCTACTTTGAAATGTTCGATAAAGTGATCTAAAATCGCCAGTTTTTTTATTGGATAGCGATATTGAAATTTCCATAAATTGGTCAGCTTTTTAATGATTAATTTAGTTAATTGGAGTACCACTTTTTTTATTTTCTTAATGTCTCAAGAATATTTTGTTAAATATACTTCAAATATGATCCACTGGGCAAATGATATGTATAAAAATTTAAAAGTCCTATTTCATCAGCACATTTTACCTCAATTTACTGATTATATATTTCACTTAGACCATTTGTTAAGGGATGTATGTCTATTACAAAAAGTTTGCAAATTACCTATTGAGCTTTGATTATAGATGTCTTTTAGATATTAAATTATATTTGTCTTAAATAAAATTGTTTAATGGAATTAGTTATATTTGTATTGTGAAATATTATAGAAAACATTTAATTGCATTTACTTTCTAAAAATATCATGTTTCATATTTGTTTCATTTCATGCACACATGTACTGAAAATTACCCTTTTATAGGCTTAATTTGGAATAGTAGTTGATTTATTTTTTTTATCATGTGAGAACATGATATTGCTGTAGTTAGAAGATTATATTTATTTGTCTTTCTTCTTCTTTATATTTATTGTCAATTCATTTTTTTTTCAAAGAAAACTTTCTCGGATTCGTCAAAACATTTTTCAACTAAATTATAATTGTTTTGCAATTCATCCTAATTAACTTTCCCTAACAATTTAGTTTTACATCTTCTATTTCCGAGTTTATCCACTTTCTCTTTTAAATAAATATATTAAATTCTTGTCAATTGCACTGAATTCACCCTCAACTGTAATACTTGCAAAATCTGAACATCTGCAGTAAAAATGAGGAATGATTGTAAAGCTGAGGGTTTAACCTATTCTCTTTTGCCCCATGCGATCGGAAACTAAAAATCATAGGGACAGAAGTCATTCATTTTTTGAACCAGAAATCTTGGATTATCCACCAGAAGACAATCATCTCCATTAAGATGTCAATATTTATGCGAGTCACAAGGGTTTGTGGACATCGTTGCGTTATCCTTTTCATCTCTTTGTTAGGGATCTAAATACAGTTACCTGAATGCTCTTTGAAGAGATTTTTCTGTTTATATTGAATTGCATTTCATTGAGATGTGTAAATGATTGTATAAAATCCATATGACGAAATTTTAACATGAAACTTTTTAAATTTTTATAGGTTGTGATTGCTTTCTTTTTGTTTTTTAATGTTCCCCTTCTGTTTAAAAACTATTATTCAATCTACCAATCTTGCCAAATTTAAGTTATTATATGGAGAAAAAAATTAGATCTGAAACTTAAAATTGTTCATAGAAATTTTTTTTTTCATTTTTTTTTTTGAAATATTGAATTTATTATTTTTTTCTCTTTTTGTAATTCTTGTAGTTTTTTTTATTATTTTTTATTTTTATTGAAACTTCTCTTTTTATATAAAAGTTTCTCTGCATCTACAGCAATATGCAATGTGAACTATTAAAAGTTAATAACTTAAATATGGCAAGAAATTGCTTTTTGAGTATTAATGGCCTACTAAGATTTGATTGTTCAAATTTGTTATTAGAGAGTTTAATTTAAAAATTAACCTATTTTTTTGCTGTGTATCATTGTCAATACCATATGTCGCATTTGTCTATTATAACACAAAATCTATTTTACACCAATTATAAGAAGTGCATTTTCTTCTCTAACCAAATATATTTAAATAACAGCATTTTTTTAAAAAAATTAATACTTTTTAAAAATTAATTTTGGATATGATTTGTAACAATGATATTTATTATAATGACATTCAAAGTAATATTACCAATCAAACCATTGAGTCACATTGGACAGGTTAAATTAAGGTAAAAAATTGCTTTCTTTGCTTTAATTTATTCTTGAAAATTGTAAAGTAATTCATTAAATAAATTTCTTCGCTAGAAGTGCATTGTTAAATTTTGAGGTAATGATATAAATTGGCTTGGCTACCAAAATACTTTTTTTAAAAAAAATTCATCAACTTTTATATTTTGCAACAGAACTGGTGTCTTTTTAACTTTATGGATTTGTTTCCATTATAAATAAGAACTTGGAATTGTTAAACCATTGTCATTTCTTCTTAAAATGTAAAACTATGTTTTCTGTGTTAAAATTTATTGTAAGAAAATTGTACATATTTTTCTGTTTATTGTAAATTTTGATTACATTTTCAGAATCTGAAATGTGTTTTTTTTTAAATTAATAAACTTCAGGATTAACAAGTGATATGGCAATTTTTTTTTTTTTTTTTTAATTTTCTGACCATTTCTAGATATTGCTATTCTTTTCTAGTTAAAAAAATTGTCTGAAAAACTCAGTGAAAAAAAAATCTAAAAAAGGCTGATCTTCCTATATGCTGATAATTTGCAGCAGAAGAAAGTAGGTGCTGCTATTTGAAAATTTTCAAATTCTCTAACTGTAACCGCAACCATGAGCCCTGCGTTGTTTAAAATCATTGCATTCTCCAGCTCATACCTTCAAACAACCTTGTTTGAAATTTTAGTTCAGTTGGATGATCGGATAGGCCACTAGGATCTTGTATCAATATATGGGAAGTTTTTTTTTACTACCCTGTATATATAGGGAGAGTGTAAACCACTTGTAGGAATGGAAAAAAGACAATTTGTTTTGAATACAAAACACTGCACTACTTCAACATTCAAAAATAAATATTAAAATTGTATTATTGCAGAAACAAATATTAAAATTTAAAAATATAAAAATTTATTAAATATACTGTATTGTTATAAAATGGAAAATATCCTGTGCTTAGAAAATTTATTAATGTCATAATGTAAAAAAGTTTTTAATTCTTTTGGAAATTGAACTGAGATGCTTAATTTTTGTAGAAATTTCTTTCTGTACTCTGTTAAATGTTCAAAAAAATCTTCAGAAGAAAGAAGCAATAAGATAATTTTTTTATAATTTGTTCTTTTCTAAATGCTGCTAGTCATTTCTTTTATGAATAAATAAATAAAAAATGATCTAAAACTTCAATTAGAACATAGAATTGTTCTATTGTTAGTTTTATTTTCGCTTTACAATTCGTGTGCTAATAATCAACAAGATCTTGTTCAATAAGAATGTTTTAGCT
Organism: Argiope argentata; assembly: GCA_026289955.1. Classification (NCBI taxonomy): domain Eukaryota; kingdom Metazoa; phylum Arthropoda; class Arachnida; order Araneae; family Araneidae; genus Argiope; species Argiope argentata. Next base: position 221,241 of record JAOUZG010008684.1, on the reverse strand, counting down.
CTTAGCTTTATAAAACTGCAAATAAAATGTTCTATATTGCTTAATATGTTGAATTAATTCAGGAGGAAATTTATAGTTTCCATTTCATCTATGTTGAATTTTACTTGTTGCTGTATCCATTCTAATTAAATGCCAGTTTGCTTACATATTTTTAATATTAATCTTATAAAATTTGACTTTTTGGTAATATTTCTTTTCATTTTTTTTGTTAAAATTAAAAAGATGATTTTTTTTTTGTAGAAGACATGTAAATACAGAAGTATTAAAATTTAAAATAAAAAAAATCATGTAAAGATCATTATAAAAAAGAGAATTCTATGCTTAGAAGATAAACTTCTATGCATATATAAATGTTTTAAATATTTTGTGGCTAAGGTGTACTAAAAGAATGTTTAAATTTTGTGTCCTGAGTAATGAAAACACACATCCCACTTTTTTTTATATGATCAGTTAGCATTATCAAGAACTTATTATTCATATGGAATTCAAATTATTGATTATATTTTATCTGCAGGCCTATATCAATGCTGGAGCTATTATCCAAGAAGATATCAGTGAGGCGCCTGTTATTATTGGAGTTAAACAAGTTCCTATTGACAGTTTGTTGCCAAATAAGACTTACTGCTTTTTCTCGCATACTATCAAAGCTCAGGAAGCTAATATGCCTATGTTGGATTGTATTCTTGAACGGGTGAGTGTTATTTTGGACACTCAATGTCCGAATTGATACCATTGAACTCAGGATTCAATGGTATCTATTTTTGTGTGTAACATTTTTCTCTCTGAAACTTTAATAGTATTTTATAGTTAAAAATAATTTGTTACTCATTTCCTGTAACTGCAATTTGACTATGAAAATCTTTAAAATTTCTTTTTGCTGTGGTATATTTGCATGAAGTAAAAGCAAACGATGAAACAAACATCAAATCTTTGAATTTCTTTTAATATTTTAATGAAAAAAAATATGTATGTGAAATTGGTTTGCAAATTTCTTGATTTTATAAAAGATTTAAAAAAAAATGAAAAATATCCTTTCTTTTTTTCAAATATATATGTTTGTTTGGGAAAATTTAAATTGCATTCAAAAGAAGAAAAAGTTATCAAGAGCCTGTCATTAACAACCCTACTAAAATTCTATCATATTTTAACATTAATTTTAAATTTTAAATATTTCCGCTTAGCATTGAAAACAACAGTTGTGATTCCCATTCTCAAATCAACCAAAGATCCAACTATCCTTTCTAACTATAGGCCTATTTCCTTACTCCCAAATTTCAGTAAAATTACTGAACATTTTATTCTAAAAAAACTTAACAATCACCTAATACTTACCGATAGCGGCACGTCTGAATAACAGGTTTGTTCCTAAAAGTGTCAGGATTTGGACAAAAGGATTGAGATTAGTTCAGGAATGTGTTGGTAGGTTGATTAGCGGATATTATGTTGTGAATGACAGCGGTTGCTTATCGCAGTATTTTGATTTCGAACAGCATGTTTCTTTCAGTCGATCGAAATAACATAGATTGAAAATGCAGGAAATATGATTGTGTTTTAAAGGATTTTTGATTATTTCTTGAAACACTACATAAAATTTACATTAGAAATAAATTATTGTATGCTTAATATAATAAGAATCTAATTTTTATGTGTGTTGTCAAGTGTTTGTCTAATATATATATATATATATATATATATATATATATATATATAATTGTAATATGTTTCTTTTCAAAATTTTTAATCCCCTTAGTAATGTGAAATTATTTTTCGAAATTTCATACAAGTGATTTAATTCTTGAAAAAAAATTATTTTAGTGCATTTCCAATGTATTTCAATATTCTGAAATGTACTTTTAAAATATTAAATGTGATAAGTAACACTGAGTTATTTTATTTCTACAGTATTTAGAAAAATATACAATATTTCAATTTCTGAGATATTTTGGTATTTATCCGCATGATTAAAATTTTGTAATTAAATATGTTTTATAATAATTCAATAATGCTGTAATAACTGAACTATGCAACTGATTTGTCTTATGACTGCAACAAATAAAAATAATTGTCAAAGTATTTCTTAGAATATTCATGATACAAACAAATTTGGCCTGGAAAAATGAATTAAATAATACATTTGTTTAGACTTATAATTAACCGTTTGGTATTAGAATTTTTTGAATACTTCGAAGGAAAGCTCCTATAGAATATTAAGAACCTTTTTAAAATAAATTACAATTAAAAAAATCAACTTCAGTTATTTGGGTTAAAATCAAAGCTCTCATTATTTTGCCATCAGATAACGGCATACCTTTGGGCAAGCAAATCAGTATTTTAATTGCTGCTGAATTGTTTATATTTTGAATATTGTCAAGTGGGATATTGTATAAATATTGTTTTGTTTTAACATTTTTGTTAACTTTTTACAATGAAACGATGCTTAGGATATTTTTACAGAGTAAGAGGCTTCGCAAAAATTTATTAGTGATTTTTAAATTAAAGCTTTTTTATGAGCCTTCTTTACATTTACTATTCAGGACAATGAATACAATAAAGTTTCCATTTCCAAAAAATTGTGAATCGTTCTTTCACTTTCTTCTCTTCAGGACGTGTTGAAGATCATACGAAAATACTTTTTGAAATAACATCTGTGGTTTTTACCATTAAAGACATACTTTGGGATGAAACTTTAGGGAACAATCAATCAGATGTTTTTCTGATAACTTTTTTAGCATTTTTCTTGACGAGCCAATTTAAATCAAATTAATTTTCAAACCATTTGGAATCTAAATGACTGCAATTTTTTTCCTTTCCACTTTTTTTTTTACCTTAAGCAAAACAATAATTGTTTTTAAGGTTTCTAATCGTGGGAATAAATATAAAGATCCCATGAGAAAATGTTATGTGTTTGAAGTTTTGCTTTAAGTGTTTAAATTTCTATATCCAATTTCTTAAGAATATTTAGAACCCTTAGCAATAATTAACAATAATTAGTTACCTCTTTAAAGTTTTGGAAAACTAAACGTGCATTTTAGTTCCATTGTTAGGTGTATTGGGAGATTATTAGGCATATTAGGAAAACTAACAAACTTGAAAAATAAATTAAAATCCCGACCAGAAAGATAACATTCCTATAGTCCCCTGATAATGATTGACTTCTCATTATCTTGCAGCTTGAGTTTGGGGGAAGCGAAAAATTTTATGCAGTTTGCTCCAGAGTCAGTTAATTAAGCGGCTTAATAATTTTAGCACCAGAACCTCCCCCCCCCCCCAAAAAAAAAAAAATTGTATGCAAAGAAGTTCTTGCTTAAACGTAGGTATAACAATAAAATATGGATGGCCTGCATTTGCAAAGAAAATCAATACTTTAAAAGGATTGTTAAGGATCGGTTCAGGACAAGGTTATATGTATAAGGAGTCCAGGGACCCCTCCTAAAACTAGAAAAAATTATAGGTAATAAGCAATTATTATTGGGAATTTTCGTAACTAGGTGTACCAAGCACTGTTATTCCTTGTTAATTCCATTTCCCGAGCAATGCCGGGTACGGGAATGCTAATATATATTTATATAATATGAACCAAAACAGAAGTAAATAGATAAGAATAAAACTATATTGAAAGTAGGAATAAATCAAAAGTAAAACCAATAAGAAAAGTAATCAGGCCTGATGATTTTCTCAAGGGTCACCATCAGACAAGGATTCTAATAAGAGGTGGAATTTTTTTCTGCGTAGGGTTTTGACTATTGTCTAAAAAAAATTAACCCTTTTGTGACCCAAAAAATTTTGTGTCCCAAACTATAAGTGAAGCATCACAATTTGAGAATACAAAAGCAAACGGCAATTATAGAAAAAACAAATAAACTCACAATAATAACATTCTAGAAAAGATAAATAATATAAACTATACATAATAATAAATAATAAAATATTTGCAATAAAAAAAACAATGAAAAGCCAATAACATACTAGTAGTCGGTAGATTTGAAATAGAAAACATCATATACAGGTGTGTCAAAAAGTCCTGAACACACTCATTTTTTTTTGCGTAATTTTTGTGTTTGACTCAATTTTTCATTATGAAATTATCACACTATCTTAAATATTGCTGTTGATTTTAATGTATTTTTTCATGCTAATTTCAAATCAACTACTAGTTTCTTAATGACTTGAATATTTTTTGTATTAAAACTGCCTGAACACAACATTGTGAAATATGTGCAGAGTAAAACAGTATAGAGAAACATAATATTCAAAGAAGAATAACACTAAAATTGACAAATACGGTGTCTTTAATGCACATTTTGAAAATTACGTTGTTGTCAAATGTTAGAAAATCAATATTTTAAGGGCCAGCCATTTGCTTTAATTATGGCTCTACATCTTTTTTGGCATTCAATGTCCCAGTTTCAGAAGAAGTTCTTTCTTGACAATATGGTTCTAGGAAAATATGAATAGGAAGAAAATATGAATAGGAAAATATGTTTGAAGTTTTTTTCTTTGATGTTTCATAACCATTTTTAAACCATAAGCTCTCTATCAGATTCACCTTTACCTTCAAATGTTTTATTTTGTACCTTTTATTCTCATCTATATATGAAAATTTAGCCATAATTCCAATATTTTCCACAAACGCACTTCAAATTGCTTTCAATACACTATTTTTCACAAGAACACAACTGTATTTAATACAATAAACCACATTTCATCTCTTTCTTTCAACCCCTTATCACTATTGTTCTCTAATGGGTTGAAATAAAGGAGCATTTCATTGGTTGAAAACACACTCACTCATTCTTACAGTGACCATGGGCTTTCTTGTCAAGGTTTTTTCAACATATCAAAAAAAAAAAAAAATAGATGAAATCTACAAACAGATTTGAAATCAGTAGGAAAAAATACATTAAAATCAATAACAATATTTTAGATAGTTCTATAATTTAATAACAAAAAATGAAGTCAAGCACAAACATTACTAAAAAAAAAGTGTGTGTTCAGGATTTTTTGCCCCACTGTATATATATATCTTCCTTGAGAACACAAATAAGAAATGTGCAGGGGAGTGGCGCCAAAAGGAATGATCAAGAGAAGAAAGCAACTTATTTCACTAGCAATTATGGTAATGTTGTGCTGTCCAATTAGAAGTTTCACGTGGGAGGATCTATGGTTTTGCGAGGAGAGCATCAAAGTCGATTTTGAGCTTTTTTAAGTCTAATTATTTATAGCTTTTCTGTGTTTAAAGATTTTAAGGATAATAAGAAAAAAATTGAGAAAAGATTTTTAATTTCATAAATTTTATTGGTGGCTTCTTTCGATTTTTGGAGGTACGGGAGAGTGAATATGTACGGGTATATAGTGAATTATTAGGTGCAGAGGTTAATGTATGTTGAGTCCTGGGGAATTGAAATACTTAAAAAAAAAAAAAAAAACTGTTATTTATTGTAAAATTTAAGGACCGTCTAGTGGGTGCCGATTGCTTAGAAGGGAGCCAACCCTTCTTTAAACAAAATTTCAATATTACAATAGTTTTTAGGGAATTCATTATTAGTTAAATTTTTTATGAAATAGTTTATGGCTTCAAGATAGAAACTTTTATTATTACAAATATTTTTTATCCTGTTAAATTGTGAAAAGATTAGATTTTTGAAAATTTTTGAGTTCAAATTAGAGTTATAATTGCTAAGTTCAATTATTTTAAAAATAAAATCTCATTTTTGTCATAGATATTTACTAGAGGCTTATCATTAGCAATTTCAATTTTTAAGTCCAGATAGTAGCTTTGAATAGTTTTTCATGTGCTTTATTTCAAATTAACTTTTTTGGGTAGCAATTAGTTATATTATTGTCTATGTTAATTAGAAGTTGGTCAGCTATGTACCTCCATCCATTAATTATGTTATGTTTAATAATTTTTTTCTCATAGTGATGTAAAAAAAGGTTTTCTAAAGCATTTAAAAAAGCTGTTCCCATAAGCATTCCTTTTATTTGTTTATAAAAATTAATCTGATTAAAAATGTAATATTTGATAATATTAAGTTAACATAATTTCTTCCAGTTATTTTTAGTTATAATGTTTTCATTTAAATATTCAACAAATATAGAATACAAACCTTTATTAAATTTTCATGATGAAGATTAGTGTATAAGTTTTCAAAATCATAAGTATTAACATTAAATTTGTTATTATTTTTTAGGAAGTCCAAAATTTCTTTGTTACCATTAATTACAAAATTATCTTCCTCTTTAATTTTATTTTATTTAAGAATAGTTTTCAAGGATTTGCAGAAATTTTTACCCGAATAGTAATTGTAACTGCCCATGCTACAGGTTACAAATCTGAATTTTAAAGGTTTTTTTTTAATAAAATTTAACTGTTGGGAACTAATACGGGTAGTTGAGCGAGCATGTTTTAATTTTAGTTTTTGTAGCAAAAACTAGCATTCTTTTATCCAATTCCTTTTTCCCTTGATTGATTAAAATATAGGTTGCATTAGAGTTATATTCATTTATTAAAAGTTCTTTATAGAAATATTTACAAATTAGACAGAAACTTTTTGCTGATTTATCTATTTTTTATTTCCTTTTTTAGTGTTTTTCTGAAATAAAACACTCTTCTTTTAGTTCCCTTTTTATTTTCTTTCATATTATTTTAATTACCTCTAGAATTCTCACTTTTCATTCCCCAAAACCCTCAGCTGGCCAATATTATTTCCTAGACAGTTTAAAAATAAAAATATCCAAATCTCTTCAAATAGAAGTTAACATTTTATTATTGTTTCTCTTAATCTAAATTTTGTCCCTCTTTCCATTAAGTCTCTTAATGTACTGGATTCTACTATTTTTAAACTGCCTGTTATAATATGACCTTTATTAACATCTAAGTAAGTTTTATATATTTTATTGTTGCAATTGCAATCTGTTTTATTTGTTTTATCTAGAATTTTGCTGTAGTAATTGTAATTGCATATTTGCTTTCTCAAAGTTGCTGTGTAACTAAATGCTATAGAAACATTAATCTGATCCTTCAACGGAAAAAATACATTATTGTTGTGAATAATTTTTGGTAATTTAAGATTTTCAAAGTTAATATCTAAAAAATTTTATAACTCAGAATTCTTTATTTAATTTATCTTTTTCCTTAAGTAATAATTCGTTTCTATTAATTTTGGTTATCATTTATATTAACTTGATAGTAACTTTCTCAAAATGTGATGCTTCTCTTCTACTTTGGGATGCAGAATTTTTTAGGTCAGAAAAGAGTTAATTTTTTTTATACAATAGTCTAAACCCTATTAAAAAAAATCCTTTTATTGGAATCCCTGCCTGTTGATGACCCTTGAGAAAGTCATGAAGCTGGATTTCTTTTCTTATTGGTTTTACTTTTGGTTTATTCCTATTCTCATTCCCCCCCCTTCTGTTTTGGTTCATCTATGTTCCACTGTGTTTTTAGGAATAGCAGCAAAGGTCCTCTCTAAAAACAGATGTGTATCTTTTTAATATAATAATTAAAAATTAGAATTTGCAATGTATCTTTTATAATTTGGTTTAAAATTGTTTTATTTTTGTTCTTATATAATATCAGTCTGTTTTTATTTTGGATACATACCTGTCCATGAGATATCCATATTGAAGCTAATGAGAATGTAAGAGATTACTATAGCTGTGGCATGAGAATTTAGAATAATATTCTCTAGCATGAATAGCAACTTTCAATTTGTGGAAGAATCACATTGAGGTGTGGTCACTCGCACGTTTATAGAGCTATGCCTATTTTCGATTTATCAAAAAAAAAAAAAAAAAAATGATTTTTCAATTTCAGTTTTTGAAATATATTGTTTTATCAGTATTATGACTATGGGTCAGGGTTCTTGATGAATTGCAATTCTATAAAACCATATTCAGAATTAATTTTGTCTTGATTTCTGATTAATGTTTATTTTTATAATTTCCATTGTTTTTCACCTTAATTTTAGATAGTATTTCTATAAATATTGTTATATAAAGATGCTTGTTTAAAAAAAAAACAAGTACATCATTTTGAAAGAAACTTAAACTCTATTTCCCTAACTGAACGGTATTATCAATAATTTTAAACACAATAAAATAATTATGTATCTTTTATTTTCATTTATATTTAAAAATTAAATAAATTTTCTTTGCCTTATTTATTCTAAACATATGGAATATCTTCCTGAAATATTGGTAAAGGGCTTCTGTAATAAATTTTAATACCTTAAGAGTTAGATTTAAAAATTATAACTATTGATCTTAATATATATGTTCAGAAAACAAATGTTAAAAAAATACATAGTTTATCTAATAGAGAAATTATGGTCCACAACATTTTCACAATAAAATAACACACAACAACAGTTAAAACATTTAGGTGGATATTAATTATTATTTCTTTAAAAATATATGAATTCAAATAAAATGTTTAATTTAAACATTGTCATCATTTCTCAAGCTATCTTTTTTTGTTTAATTTTTTCTGTACAAGTTTTTATAAGTCTCAAAGTTCATTATGCATTTTGAAAATTTACTAATGGATATGCATTGTAAAGCAAGAAACTAAATTTTTATTTTAAAAAAAAGGAGAAAAAAAGTTTTTATTTCTTACAAATTTTTTCGTTTAATCATCTTTTAAAGTCTTATTTTAATTTACTATAATAATTTTTATTATCAGTTTCAACATTTTTTAATCTGTAAATTTTTGTTCTAGGCAGTCAATGGCACAGAGGTTACAACATAATATATAATTATTCCGATTAAATAAATCTGAAAATAAAAGGCAACTTCTTTTAGTAAAGAATAAAAATATTATTTGCAGTAAGATAATACCCTATGAATAAATATATATAGCTGAGACATGTAGCATAGAGTGGAACAAAAATGGCCTGAAATATATTTATTTAGCTTTTAAGTTGGTAATAGTGGGGTAATGTTTCCTTTTAGATTTAAAAAAAAAAATGGTTGCAATATTGCATTATGAGCAATAATCTTACAAATTTATAAAAACATTGTCAAATTTTAAATTGAACCATTGGAAATTTTTTTGACTTTTTAGTTTAGTAATACAGGGGAAAATATGCACTTTTTTTTCATAAAGAATATATTTTTTTAAAAAAATTTCTTCCAATATTTACAGCATCTTGATGTGCCACAAAGTTTGTAAAAAAAATTTAAAAATTATACATTTTGGTAAAATACTTTGTATGAATTTTTCGTATATATAATGTTACAAATGATGATTGCTTGTATGGACTCTACTATTAAAAAAAATTAATAATTACTACACATAATAATATTTTTAATATTGAAGGTCGTGTTTCTTACTACTGTATCATTCATGATTACAAGTGTTATGGCTGCAAAATATATGTTTTTACTTCATAGGCACTTTTTTTTTGTATTACATTTTGACATTAACTCTCACGAGTTAGTTTTTGCTTCATGTATCCTCTTTTGATGGAACACAGATATTTTAAGCCAATTTGGTTACCAGTTTCACACTTCTTTTCATTGTGTATGTGTAACAAGAAGACTGTAGAAAGTTGAAAATTGGGTCTGCAATATTATGTGGCTTTGCTTCAGATGCTTTCTGTATAGTCTTTGAGAGAGTTACAGGAAATATGTTTTAGCAGGGGGGGATTCAGTTACATTATTTTTAAGTCATGAGATCATGTTGATGTAGTCTTTTGCATCGAGGCTTATCTTTTGTTCTATTAACTTCCATCCTCTATTTTCTGTTCTTGCTTTTAAAACATATAAGGCAAAATCTCAATCAATTTTACATTTGTCTCTTATCATTGACAAAAGGATATTTTCTAGAGAAAAAATTGAAAACTTTTAGACTGAATAAAAAAAAAAATGGTTTTCTGAAATGTAAGCACAATTATTTTTCTCAACTATAGAAGTTTCTTTGGAAAAGATTAATGCATACAATTTAATTTTTTGCAACTGCTTGGAATTATGCTATAACTACTGTAATTTTTCATTTTTGAAAATGTAGAATTGCAATATATTTCAGTAGTTTTTAAATTAAAAGAAACACTTGGATTTTTTTATAGCATGAATGAATATTGTCACAATCTATTATAATCTCATTATTTATTGAATGAATTAATGAAACTTATGTTACTTTTCAAAAAATACCACTGTCAATTTAACAGGCTTTCGAAATGAACATTAAATATTGCAATAAATTGAAAATTAAACATTGCCATAAATATTAGAAATTAAGTATTGCATTTGTTATGAAATGTATGCTTCACCGTATCTTATCAATGTTGACTAATATTAATATACTTAAATATTATTAGAGTGTATATTAGTCAAATTCTTGAAGAAATAAATTGGGAAAACACTGCTTTATATTGTTTTTATTCCTTAATCATTGAACATTTTCTTACTGTATAATTTTTAATATTCTCACTATAGCCAAATTCTTTTTTAAATTTTTTATTTGAAACTGCATAATTCATGAAAGCACCATTTTCTAAAAATTGTTTCAAAATGCTTGATGGTTTCTGATCTAAACCAAAGACTCTAAAATATTCTAACTTTGATGATTGCTTGTAAATATCAGCATGCTAGTTAATGTCCCTCTTATGTACACACACACACATAAAAGTATTATTTTTTTAAACTTTTTCTCAATACTTTCAATTTAATGCTTTTTTTTTTCATTAAGCAAAAAATAAACAAATTCAAAATGCCTTCATAAATTTCTTGTATGAAAGCTGTCTACAACATACACATTTTTTTCTGAATCAAATCACGAAAGAAAAGTTCTTTATATTTGAGATCTCTAGGTGGTTTCAAACATACCACTGCATACCTATGACATAAGATTCTCTACCACTTGGAACACGTTAGTGAAACTAATCTATTTTTCTTCGCCTGACTCTTTTAGCCAAGTGGCTGATAATTTATGGAGGTTTTGCCATTAGTTTTGCGGGTCAGAAATTTATTTATATTTGAGAAAGCTTTATATAAATAGGATGACTGAAATGTTCAATCTTCGGTTGCATTCTTGTAATAGCCAACAACCATGTTATGCAGATGCTAAATATATTTTGTTATATAGTATAATTTTCTTAATTTTCAGATGATTTATTTAAACATTATGTTTTTTCATAACTTAGTGTTGGTAGTATAGTGTTGATTGTATTTAAAGGCTAAATACCACATAAAAAACTTACCAACATTATCATTTTATTTGAGGATTACTTATTATTAAAATTGTTTATTTTTCACTAAGAATTTTTTTTCCACATTATAAGATTCTATAAATGGTCTTCATTGAAAATATTGTTTGCTGTAGTATTTTTATATATAAATAAGAATTACTTTACAAAACAAAAAGTTTTTATTAGTCAAAAGAAGATTATGTCGCAGGTGTACTGTGTTACACCTGTGACCCCCCCCCCCTCACACACACCTTTTGTGGTGCAGTCCTCTATACATTTTTTTAAAGGTATTTTCTCTTACATTAGTTCCTGAACATAAAAGTTAATTACATAATTTTTAAAAATTCCTGAAATTTATATTTGCACACTTCAGAGGGTTAATTAATATGCTGCATTTGCTTGTTTAACAATCATTCAAACTTTATGATAATTTTTATTTCAGAATATTCGCTTAATTGATTATGAAAAACTTGTGGACAGCAAGGGACAAAGGGTTGTTGCTTTTGGAAAATTTGCTGGTGTTGCTGGTATTATTAACATTTTGCACGGTTTGGGACTCCGACTTCTAGCATTGGGACATCATACTCCATTTATGGTAACCAAAATTTCTGTCTTTACTAATAAAATTTTAAAGCATAAATTCTAGCAAATGTTAAAAAAATATTTATAATATTTATTATTTTAGTTTTTAAGCAACTCTAAGAAGTTCATTCTTGTAAGCAGTGTTATCATTTCAAGATAAGCAAGTAAAGCTTCATTTTGTGCTTGCTCTTTATTATTTAAAATAAAGGCTGTGTTTACTATATGCATGATTCTGGTTAATTAGTTGCTATTTATGGCATGATACTATGTTTTGCTTTTGCATGGCATAAATTTGTAATATATATTTTCACATTTGCCGTTGCATTTTACATTTAGATTAAATAAATGTTTTTTTCTCCTCTCTTTGTGAAGTTCAGATTTTAAATACATTGTATTTATTTCCATTTCTTTTATTTTTGCTTACAGAGGATTAACAACTTTGTTGAAACTATTCAAAATATTATATATAAGAGGTGGGGAATAGTGTATATGGATTAATATAAGAATGGAAAGGCACAATTGATGGAATAAACATTTAATTAATATTAAAAGAGGAGAACACTTCTGCAATATCAAATACAAGTAGTGAAACTAATAATAACAAACTGTTGTTACCACATTGTATCTATGAATACAGAAGTAATAACATTAAGCATGAACGCGAAACTTGCATTCGGCTTTTCTCAATATGAGATTTAGTCACAAATTTCAAACTGAAATGCTTAAAACATTTAACTTTTTAATGAGTTATTGTCCAAGCTAAAACTATACCAGCATGATAAGAGTCAATTATACTCTATTCAAACCTAACTTGGCAGTATATTCTATGCATGCTGAATTACAGCCGTTGTCAGGAAAATTTGGTTTCTTTAAATACAAAGTCAACAGAAATGCAGATTGCTGGTGAAATTTTTTCTTGCAATTTTTCGCCAAACAGTATATATTTATTAACTTTATTATATAATCATTTTAAACCAGAGAATTAATTCTTTACTTATTTTCATTATTTGCTCCATATATTATTGACTAATAGCAATGCATAAAAGAAAAAAATATATAACATAAAACAAGCAGAAAATATATTTAGAAATTATCAAAAATAGCTGCAATTTTTTTTATAGCACACATTCAGAAATATTTAGCCTGTTAAAAAGATAAAAATAGGAAAAGTCCATAGACAAAACACAGGTGATCATTTTGCTCCTCAGGAGATTCATTCTATTTCTGCAATTCAGTAAGAGTGCAATTTAAAAAAAAGTTTGGTATTTCACTCATCCAAAAAATCTCCTTCCCTAAATGTGGACATTATTTCTCTGATATTCGCTAACTGAACATATCCTCTCACTTCATTTTCCTTAATGTGCAACAAATGAAGCTTTTTGACATTTAATGTGTTCCTGCCAAGGTTGGATTTCCTTTTTTTAGGCCTGATGAAATTTGAATAGCTGATTAAAACAGGTATAAATAAAGAAATGTATAAATGCCACAGCGCTTGCTATTTGCACATGCACAGTTTGAGGTTTTCACACAGGCATGCATAAGTTAAAATTGCAATTAATAAACTCTCCTTTGTATTTTTTTTTTTATGATTTTAATAAACTGAAATCTTTTCTAATAAATGCTCTATCAAATGGTATAAATATGTCCAATATCCATTAACTAAATCTCAAATTTTTTTTCTGGTTCCAACACACAGATACTTTATTGATATTTCATTTTATAATATGTATAGATACATTATTTTAATAAATCGTTCAATTTATTTCATTTCACTTCATCATTTTTCAAAAGAAAATTCCAATTCTTTCAATATTCTGTTAAATGTTGTTTGGTTAATGCTTTTCACAATGATATCGCTATCATTGTTCATATCTTTTAAAATTTTATCTAATGTTCAAATTTCATTCCTAAGAAAAAAAGTATGGATTTTTCGTTGAATATGGGATAATCTTAAATTTTAATGCTTTACAAGCCTTGAATGTTTATCTATTGGAACTAGTCACTTCTTTCCAAGGGTATTAAAAGGACTGGATGTCTATTTCTTTTTTCAAACAGGAAAACTACAAAACACCTTTAAGATGCGAAACTTTATTAAAGATTTGATTGATAGAAACTAAAGGGTTTTCTTTTTAGGGTCAATAATAAACCTTTAAAATAATTCTGTGGGCTGCACTTTGAATTGGTTTCCTAAGGACCTTTTTTATCATAGGAATTCCCTTTTGTGACAGTAAAAGATCCATCATCATTACATCTGTTCTAACTGGCAAATGTCATGTGATCTACTGATCCAAAATAAACTGCATTATATTAAAACAGACATTTCGTATTAGCCTGTTCACCCTATATATGAGATGGAAGTTAGATTGACTTCTCTACAAGACATACATGCTTCACCCATAAACATCTCATATTTAGGGAGAATTTGCCCATGTACAATTGCCAAGTTCAGTTCACTGTTTTTTGTATCATAATTGAATGTCCTGTTTTTAATTGTTTTCTTACTCGTTTTTTTACCTTGTCTTATACATTACAAGACTTGGTGGATGAGAAATACCACCCAAATGTTTTTAAATTTTCAGGAGCTATTGGGATTTTAACCTGCATATAGAAATTTTTTTATTATTCTTTTTAAGTTGAAATTTCCTTTTAAGTTCATGTATCAATGTTTCCAAGTTCCATGGCACATAGTTTTTAATTTTGGGATGAAATCATTGTTTGTATCGTACTTTCACAATTTTATCTCACTGCATATGTGTTAATTTAACAAATGTGTGTTTTTTATATTTTTTATACTTTTACCATTTGATAAGTTATACATCATACCATTTGATGTATAGCCAAGTATGGCTCTTGCGGCAATAAACCCCACACAACCAACCAACTATTGAAATGGTTTTCCTCATCTTAAACGTTTGTACTGCATAATTCGTGATAACAATTTTTCAGATATTTTAGAAGTTAATAGATAAAATGACTTGAATAAATATTCAACAATATAAACTAATAACTTCTAGTGTATCAAAAATATTACTTGGTAAAAAAGCGAGTATAAAAAAGTACGAGTAATAACTTAACCATGTCAAACTGAATGAAGTAAAGTTGGTGATGACATACAAGAAAAGTGTGCCAAATATTTGATCTTGAAGACCAGTTCTAGCCTGTGAAAGTAATTAAAATGGAATCCGTTATGTCAATCTTTTGGTTGGATTATTCCTCTTTATTTTCAAAATTCTTAACAAGTAAGCACTTCTAACTTGAGAATAATTTTAAATGCATGGTGATAAAATATGATTTCTATTATTTATGATGATATATGATAAATTTCTGCGTGTTTCAATTATTTTGAAGGGGAATTATTTTTCAATGTATGGCATTACATTTTTGCCTGCCACACGCTCTGCCTTTTACTATACTACCAAGTTAGGGTGAATACAGTATAGGAAGATCTAGGAAGCCATCTCTTGGACTTGAAACTATTTTTGAAATATAATTAATTTAAAATGTCATTTATTTTTTAAATATAATCATTTAAATGCATTATTGATATAAATTTTCTTATAAATTGATCAGAAAAAGTTTATTTAAAAAATCTTTAAAAAATAATGTGGGACTGAATTTATCCTACATCCCCCTCAAAGAATTAAGGAAATATTGTTTTAACCATAGAATTAGAGACAATGTATGATAATAATTCATAGAAAACCACAATTACGCCACAATTGGATGATATTATTTTTGTGTTATATCCGAGGGCCATAAAAAGATTCTATAACATTTAGAAAAACCTGATTCTTAATTAAATTTTATTTAAATTCTTCTTCTTCTGCTCCTTACAGCTTGTTTTTATTTTAATATATCAGGAACATTTAAATAAATTATATTTACATTTAAGATTATTTAACTGGACGTAATGCCCCAGCTTATAGTATTCCTCATATAATTACCTTGACGTCATCAATTACAGTGTTTCAGCAAATGAAATGGATATATATATATATATATATATATATATATATATATATATATATATA
>JAOUZG010008684.1:184469-199055 GCA_026289955.1 Argiope argentata | reverse complement strand
TATATATATATATATATATATATATATATATATATATATATATAAAGACCAAAGTAAATTGAAAAAGAAATC
The DNA here is from genome assembly GCA_026289955.1 of Argiope argentata. Taxonomy (NCBI): domain Eukaryota; kingdom Metazoa; phylum Arthropoda; class Arachnida; order Araneae; family Araneidae; genus Argiope; species Argiope argentata. Next base: position 198,983 of record JAOUZG010008684.1, on the reverse strand, counting down.
AAAGTAAAAATGAGCAACAAAACGAAAACAAAAGTAAAGTAAAGGTAATCCAGCCTGAAGACTTTCTCAAGGGACATCCTTAGGCAGGGATTCCAAAAATAGGGATTATGTTTCTGTCAACAGATTTGACTATAGTCCAAAAGAGAAAATCTGCTGTTGACCTGAAAAATTCTGCAATCTAAAGTCTAAGAGAAGCATCAAATGTACTAAAATACCGAGAAAAACTATCACCACCACCACACACACACAAAAAAAAACTTGAATAATAACACCAAGCAAAAAATCAACAAACACTAAAAGACGCACAAATAATAGAAATGGGAAATCCAAGCACATACCATTAGTCGTAGAATAACAAAGTTTCTCACAAAGGTGCTTTCATTCGATAATGCTTAAGGAGAACGACGCAATTTAGTGAAATATATTATTTCATTCGGAACTTCTTACCTTGCTGAACCACACGTTGTTCTCCTTAAGCATCATCGAATGAAAGCACCTTTGTGAGAAACTTTGTTATTCTACGACTAATGGTATGTGCTTGGATTTCCCATTTCTATTATTTGTGCGTCTTTTAGTGTTTGTTGATTTTTTGCTTGGTGTTATTATTCAAGTTTTTTTTTGTGTGTGTGTGGTGGTGGTGATAGTTTTTCTCGGTATTTTAGTACATTTGATGCTTCTCTTAGACTTTAGATTGCAGAATTTTTCAGGTCAACAGCAGATTTTCTCTTTTGGACTATAGTCAAATCTGTTGACAGAAACATAATCCCTATTTTTGGAATCCCTGCCTAAGGATGTCCCTTGAGAAAGTCTTCAGGCTGGATTACCTTTACTTTACTTTTGTTTTCGTTTTGTTGCTCATTTTTACTTTGATTTCTTTTTCAATTTACTTTGGTCTTTATATATATATATATATATATATATATATATATATATATATATATATAAAGACCAAAGTAAATTGAAAAAGAAATCAAAGTAAAAATGAGCAACAAAACGAAAACAAAAGTAAAGTAAAGGTAATCCAGCCTGAAGACTTTCTCAAGGGACATCCTTAGGCAGGGATTCCAAAAATAGGGATTATGTTTCTGTCAACAGATTTGACTATAGTCCAAAAGAGAAAATCTGCTGTTGACCTGAAAAATTCTGCAATCTAAAGTCTAAGAGAAGCATCAAATGTACTAAAATACCGAGAAAAACTATCACCACCACCACACACACACAAAAAAAAACTTGAATAATAACACCAAGCAAAAAATCAACAAACACTAAAAGACGCACAAATAATAGAAATGGGAAATCCAAGCACATACCATTAGTCGTAGAATAACAAAGTTTCTCACAAAGGTGCTTTCATTCGATGATGCTTAAGGAGAACAACGTGTGGTTCAGCAAGGTAAGAAGTTCCGAATGAAATAATATATTTCACTAAATTGCGTCGTTCTCCTTAAGCATTATCGAATGAAAGCACCTTTGTGAGAAACTTTGTTATTCTACGACTAATGGTATGTGCTTGGATTTCCCATTTCTATTATTTGTGCGTCTTTTAGTGTTTGTTGATTTTTTGCTTGGTGTTATTATTGTTTTTTGTGGTGGTGGTGGTGGTTTTTCGTATTTTAGTGAATTTGATGCTTCTCTTGTTAACCAAAAGTATAAATTGTCTCATCCCCCTTTATGCAAATCGTCACGCAAGTTTCCACGACGTTATGTTTTTGATCACGTGATCGGAAGTCGTCGGGTAGGCGGTGACTTCTGGCATGTTTGATATTTAAAAGGATGTTCAGACTTGGATGCATGGTGGTTAGTACAACTCCCTAAATAGAATGTCATCATAGCTTTAACTCTGAATAGAATGATCTCATAGCTTTAACTCGGTTAAAAGAATCCTCGGATAGTTAACTTTCTCGACTTAAACTCTATTAATTTAATATTAGAATGCATGTGTTATCTGCTCGGAGTATATTATTTCCCCTCTTCGTTAAATTGATTTTATGCATTATTAATTGAATTGATGATGAACATTTTTTTAAAAAATAAGTGATTTCTTCCTAAAGCATCATTATTTTTGTGTCTCTTAACACACTGTTCAACTCTGCTGCCACATAGTTGGGGTTAACATCTCTTAGACTGGATTGCGAATTTTTCGGGTCAATAGCAGATTTTCTTTTTTGGGCTATAGTCAAATCTGTTGACAGAAAAAAATTCCCTATTTTTGAAATCCCTGCCTGAGGATGTCCCTTGACAAAGTCTTCAGGCCGGATTACCTTTACTTTACTTTTGCTTCTGTTTTGTTCTCCTTCAGTTTTACTTCAATTTCTGTTTCAATTTACTTTGGTCTATGTTTCACTATATTTTTAGCAGTAGCAGCATGAGTGCTCACTAAATATATGTGTGTTTTAATAATTTAAAAAAATATATACTATTTTATTATTTTAAAAATGTATTTATTTTTGGGATATTTTCATTGTTATAATTTGTAGCAGGTTAGGTGCCATAATAATCAAAATTTCTCTTCTCTTAATTTTTTTATTTGATTTAAAATTAAGGGTTAAAATTATTCTATTTTATATTTGTTGTTCTTTATATATATATATATATATATATATATATATATATATATATATATATATATATATATATATATATATATATATATATATATATATAAATAAACTGCAACTTTTTAAACACTTACAATTAAAAATTTGCTTGTTATCAATGTAATCCTTAAATTTATAGATTAATATGGCTGTAATTATAGGCAGAAACATTAATAATATATTTTTTAAATCATTTTTTATGGATAAAATGCTAAAATCATGTAACTTCATTATCTGAATTGAAATTTAATAATTATTCATTGTAAATGTTGGAACTGCCCTATCTTCACTACATTTTATTTTTATTGGTATGTTCTTATTAATGTTTTATATTGGGGAATATGCTACATTTTGATTGAAATATATTTAAAAAAATACTTCCAGTTTTCTATAGCTTTTCTGAATTGCTAATTGGATTTTTTTAAGCAAGCATTTTTCAACTAACCCATTTCCTATATCAGTGATGTATTCTTAAATTTTTTGAGATATCTCTATTAGTAATATCCCTAGATATAGTTAATTAATTTTAAAAAAAATTGCTCCGATATTGATATTAGAATTAATATATAGGATACAATCAAATTGTTTGATCCTAATTTTGCCTTTACAGGGTGCCCAAGAAGTGTTTCAAGAATTACCTTATGAATATGTCAGTCCCACAGACCTTCCTCAAGTTGCAGAGCATGGATGTATGCTATATAATTTTACTTATTTTTGTGTAATTGTTGTAATTGCAAATAGTTTATTTAATCACACAATTGCAACACAGTTTAGATCAAATTTTATTAAAATGTTTAGTGTAATGATTAGTTATATTTTTGGTATTGTATTGCTTTAAATAAAATTTACAAAAACTACTCTTTACTTTTTATTTGTGAATTCTGTGATGTAAATGTCTAATATGGCTAGTTTAGTATGACAAAAAATATCCATCAATTCTGAATTTTTATCAATTCAAATTCATCAGTCAATGAATTCAAATCCCAGTCAATGATTTAAGCCATTCAACGGTACCCCGATTTGTGTGTATTTGCTGAAATTTAAGTCTTACAAGTAACTTGTGACAAATTGCTCATATGGAATGGATGATACCATTTATATTTTAATGCATATAAAACTATCCCCAAGTTTTTAGTTGTTAGAATTTTTATACCAGCAATTCTCTTAAAATTTTATAAAACGTTTCAAGGAATATGCCTGTTATATCTCCATGTATTATTTGTAAGTTGCCACTTTTGTTTCTGTAGTGGCAGTGTAGAAGTGGTGAAATCAAAATAAATGAAGTCTGATTTGTGTGTTTACATGGATTGAAGTTTGAAAAGAATAAGTAGTTTAAGTAGCTTACATACCTTATTTGCATAAGTTTGTTCAGATGCATTGACATGGAAAAAGATTTTTCTTATAATGAGAGTATTGAGATTTGAAATCTAAAATAATAATCTTTTATAGCTTAATGAAATATAATTGATTATAAAAAAAAATTGCTTTGAAATCTAGAAGAAATAAGATAAGTCTGTATCAAGGCTAAGATAAAAATATTTCACATTGAAGATCAAAAGACAAAGAAATTGAACACAAAATAAGTTTTAGTATGTTGACTAAAAAGAATTTTTTAAAAACTGAAGGTACTTCCAAAATACAATTTAAGAATTGGTAAAAAGTTCAGAAAAATTAGCTTTTAAAGTAGGTTTGACAAACAATATAAAATGTGTTTATCAGAAGAACAATTTACACTGCTCAGCAGAAGAGGAAAAATTGGGAAATTTTGATGAATAGCTAAATACAGTGCTTGAAAAATTGGATTTTGATATTTCTTTATTGAAAGTTTATTTCCCATGGCAATTTAGTTTTTTTTAAAAATAATATTATTGGTATTTTTTTCAGCCATGAACAAAGTGTATGGTGCTGTAGTGAGTAGAGATGATCACATCAGGAGAAAGGAAGGTGGTGGTTTTGATGCTGAAGAGTATGAGGCTTTTCCTGAGAGATATTACTCCAATTTTGCTAAAACGGTATAACTGATATTTATTTGTAATTTTGTTTGACCTACAAGCAGCTAAACTGGTCTATTGATTTTGACCTTCAAAGCAACCAATTTGTATTTAGATATATATTTAAATTTATTCTTTGTTTAATATTCATTATTTAGATATATTCATTACAAACAGAACATTTTAAAAGCTCAAAATGTATACTCAAAATAATTTGCCATTTGATATGTTAACTTTTTCAGATATTTAATATTTTTTAAATGTACTTTTTGAGAATTTCATTTCAAATTGTGATTGATTTTACAAGTCTCATATAATAATAGCTTCAGAAATGGATATACTTTTTTTGTGTGTAAAGGTTTCATGTATGAAGTTAAAAGTGTTAATAAAAAGTCTTTTCTAGAGTCGCCCCCCCCCTCTTCCTACGTAAAAGAGATGTAGATTTTGTTAGCAATTTTATGCATTATGAATTTTTTATTAGTTTATAATTTAAAAAGGAATGAACTTCAATTCTTACTGAAAAATATTTTTAAATTAAATATTTTTTTCTTCCGGAATTGAAAGAAATATCGGGAAATATTGGTGTCTTGAATATATTTAAAGAAAGATCTGAAATTCATGTTTTCTCTTTATAAAAGAATTAATAGTGTCTGATGATCATATTTTTAAATATTCTTTTTTTAATTAATTTATGATTTTGTTATAATTTTTTAAAAAAAATTTCTGCGATGTATGTAATATATAAATCAAATGTAACACACAATACAAAAATATAAAGGAAAAAGATGTGGCAAACTTCATTCATTCATATTTCTAGTTATTTGCTTCATATTATTCATACTAATGAATAGTTGTAAAAATAAACTGAGAAAACTGTAGATCTGATGAGAAAATGCTTTTCTTCAACTGTGAAAATATTTAAATTTTTAAAATAATTTGTTTTCATTTAAAAATTGGGAAAATGGTTTTGCATAAAAAAATTTGCAATTATCTTAAAAATTCTCTCCTTATTTGTTTTATCACTCAAATTATAGTTGAATTAATCTTTTTCGCTATATTATAAAATTTAGGTTTTCTTAATTATTAATCTTGTACCTTGAAATAATCTAAAAAATTGAATTGCTCAGAATCTTCTAATTAGATACCTTCTATGCTCATTTTAAAATGATCGGCAAATTATCAAACTTATTTAACTATTTACCATTCATGTGATGTATAAAGAGTTTTAAAAGATTAATTTAAAAATAAATGAGAAATAGCAAACAATGCAGATGCAATTATTTCCTAAATTGGGCTTAAAATTTTAAGTAAAAATTGCTTTGTTTTATTTTCAATATAGATAGCCATATGTCAGCTGAGCAACAAAGTGCATGCAATTCACATTATTCAGTTGACTCTAAAACCTGATATTTGCTATCAATCACTCAATTTCTCTAGCAATGGCAGGCTGTAACATTCCCTTTTGGAGGTTCATTCACAATTATGCTAATCCATACCTATCTATCCATCTTCACTTGTTCTCTCACCTTAATTTCAGACCATGAAATCATACTTGTTTTTCTAGGTGAATACCACATCACAGCAATGAATGCAGTGTGGTTTTCTTCATTAAGAAAAACAATATCAAATGCAAACAACCAAATTATTTAGTAAATGTTTATTTGACCCAAAAGAAAAAAAAATCATTGCACATGTAATTTTATTTATCTTTTATAGAAGATTCCTTTGATTAGTGAAATTTCCTGTAGATGAACATGTCTATTTGCTTTCTATTCATTCTGCACAGATTCTTAATTAAATCAATACCAAATGGTTAAAAATAAAAACTGTAACGTAAAAACTAAAATAAAATATACTTTACTATCTATTGCTTTCTTTGCATGAAAATTACAAGCCCACAAATAATATCTATATGATTCAACAATCAATCCTAGTAGTAACTTATATTTGAATATTACAGAATTTCTGGCTGAGAAAAAATAATAGTAATCAGTGAAATAATGTTTTGGTGATTGCCCAACTTATTTGTATGTTTAAAATTCGCTTTCATAAATCAATGTATTAGTTTATTATAGAAAGAAATCTTTTTGTAACTGATTTTTTTTAAAAAAAAAATCAGCATTATTTTCCCTAGAATTGAAATATTTTAGTTAAAATTTATTTTTTTCATAATTTTTGAATAAGCTTATATTTAAAATCTGTCTGTATGTTTTTTTTATTCTGAATATTATTTTCCAAAATTGTCACAATATGTTTTTTAATTTAAAAAATAAACTAAAATTAAGTTCTTTTAAAATTTTCATTGTATAATAATGTATTTTGTTCTTTCAGTTAAAACTATAAATTTAGCCTCTATTAAACATTTTTGGTATAGTTAATTTTTTTTTCAGTACTCAATTCCTTTTTCTGGAGTTTCCTTTGCTTTTTAAACAATTTTTCACCTTCTCTATAGATTGCCCCTTATGCGTCTGTCATAATCAATGGGATTTATTGGGCTGTAAATTCTCCTAAATTATTGACCATTCCTGATGCCAAGCACTTACTGCGACCTAGTTATACTCCTTGGTTGCCATCTAGCGCTGGTTCCCCCTCTTTGCCACACCGACTCTTGGCAATCTGTGATATCAGTGCTGATCCTGGGGGTTCCATTGAATTCATGACTGAATGTACTACAATTGACACACCTTTCTGCCTTTATGATGCTGACCAACATAAAAATAGTGAAAGGTAAATATTCTACCATATTTCCCCCTCCCCCTTGTTTTGTTGAAATTTTGTGGTCATGCCATGCTTCTACATTTCTATCACCATTTTCAGGAAAGATGCATACATCTAAATTAACTGTTATTTTGCTGCTTTTGAGAAATGTTGGAAAAGCTCATAGATCCTATTATTAATCCTATAAAAGTAGATTTAACTTTTTGGTATTGATAGTTTGATCATTTTTATCTTTTTGACAAAATAAAAGAGGTATAATTTGTTTTACAAATAAAAAACAGTGTATAAATACAGAAAAAAATATTAAAATGCAATGAATACAAATTTAAAATTTTGAAGAATTCAGCAAAAACTACACATTATTATAAAACAGAAAATAACTTATGTATTGAAAATGTATATGTTTATGTTTTTTTTTTTTTTTTTTTTTTTTTGCTGAGGTATTCAAAAAAATGCCCAGAACTACTTATTTTTTGCAGTAGTTACTCACTATGTACCCTGGTGACATACTCATATATTTGGGGAATTAAGTAAGCAACTGGTATTTATTAATAAAATTTAGAGTATTGAAGATTTAAAGTTCTATTCATGTAAGAATGGTGTATTAAATTAAATTAGCCATGACCTATTGGATAATTTATAGTTTAATATTTATATTATTTGTCTTATTATTAATAAATGAACAACTATTAAAACAATGTCACAATTCTTCATGTCACTTCCAATAAGTTTGAATGCATTAAGAATGTATTCTTACTATATGGTTTTATTATGCAAACTGGTGAGAATGAATTATCTGTTAATTATGAGAAATTTTAATATTATTATTAGTATTATTTTAAGTATAGTAAAGGTAAAACTTAATCTAATTTATTAACTAGTCTATCAATCAGTTCATAATTTGATTTTCAAAAAAATACAAAATAAAGTTCTTTTTAATGATTTTGTTCTAAAGAAAATTTTAAGGACCTCCCAATAATTTATTTTTTAGAGTTCTGTAATTGCTAAAGTGAAACTTCTTAATGTTTAATTGTTAGATCGTGAGATGAATTAAAACAGTTATGCTATTCTGCACTTTACTGTAGGTATTTTGACTGTTGCTGTAATTGCATACACTGTTTTTGTATTACTTTACAAAATCCAATTAATTATTAAAACAAAACTATTGATAACTTATTAATTTATTTTTACTACTAGCCGCCTTCGGCGACCAGTTGGTTCGCCAATATTAATGCTCGCTAAAATTTTCATATAATATTTTATGTAGCTATGTCTCTGTGTTTTAAACCAAATAAATTTTGATAATCATATAATTCATTTATAGTATTATTTAGAATTATTTTCTACAGATATTCTATTCATTGTACTACTCTTCTTTCTCTTTCTATCCGAGCAATGATTGTCCCGGAATTGATATTTTACTTAAATGGTGGAGGGAAAGGTCTAAAATTCTAGTTTTTTATAGAATACGAAGATTAAAATTTTTATAAAGGTAAACACACTAAACAAATAAAGACACAATTGGTTTTCAAGAGATGCGAAAGTTTAAAAACAGCTTGGAAAATGCCATGCACAAAGGAAATAATGGTGACTGACACACACACACCTTTCTTCTTTTTTTTCTATCCTTTTTTTCTTCACTACTTTTCTTTTTACAAACCTTTTTTTCGCTTTGTTATTTTTTTCTTCCCTGCACAGACTTTATTTCGAGCAGGCATAGATTAAATATCCATACAGACTAATAATAAAAGCAACCATTTTCTTTATTTTTTAAACATCCCGTTATCTATAAATGAAAACCAACTGACTTCGCGTATTTCTTTCTAAACAAATGATAATTTATTACTTCCTGCTATCTTACTCGGTGTGGGGGAAGGAAATGAAGATTTTTGGCGGGAAAGTAAGAAAAGTGTCGTTTTAACTATTTTTCTCGCAGTTTTTTCATTTTTTCTCTCCATAAGAACCATCCTCGTGTCTTAACGAAAATATTAAAATAAAAATTAACCGAATCGGTCGAGCCGTTCTCCAGTTTTGCGCTTAGCAACGCATTTCGAGTTCCATTTTTATTAATATAGATGTATACCTTAAAGATAGGGAACAATATGCAGTTCCTTGAACATGAGTAAATGATATGCATTTGTTTCTTCTTTCATAGAAATGTTAATTTGTTTCAAAATTTGACATTTAGAAAAAATTCTGAATTAAATTTGAGATTGTAATGTGGAAGCTATTCTTAAAATATACATAAACTATGCTTGCTTTCTATAAAAGTCAAAGGAAAAAAATTCTAAAGTTGCTCTGTTCCAAATTTAACTATTGTCTTTTAAGCAGTCTAAAATATTGTTGGTTCATTTTATTTAACAAGTTGTGATCATCCTGGATATCTTAATATATATAAATTACTTGTCACGTTGTTTGTCCGCGATAGACTCCTAAACTACTTAACCAATTTTAATAAAATTTACACACCACTAGCAGTTTGATTCAACTTAAAAGATAGAATAATTTTTATCTCAATTTAGATACGCAATTAATTAAAACCCCTTAATTTCTGTACAATTAAAACCTATAATGCTATATTCCGAGTGAAACACGGCCTCTCGGAAACAGCAATCGCTGATGCCTACCGTTTCGTCCCGTAAAAGCGCGTTTTTATAAATTGCCATCATTACGCGTCCGTTCAACTTTTACTCAATATCGCAGTAGAATTGGATGGACTTTCTATCGTAGACCACGGAGGTATAATTTATTTTACTAAATATCGACGCAAAAATTAAATATCGATTTTTTTTAAGTGCATTTTGAAGTGTATTTCTCGAACGGCTCTGTGAAATAAACGCTTAGCTGGAAAAATACAGAAAATATGTTTCTTGAAAGACAATACGATGTAATATGCTGCAATACAATAAAAAAAAAATCGAATTTCTAAAACTGAATTTTTTAACGAAGAGGCGAAATTTCGCATTAATATTTAATCACGCCGAAACTTTTCAAGATAACTTAATCAAATTTTTTTACATAAAATTTCATAAATTTTTCAAAATCGCGTGAAATATTGTAAAAAATATGACAAAAAACTGCGTATTTTATTTTCTTGCTTTTCGTTTTTTTTTTTTTTTTTTTTTTTTTTTTTTTGTCATTTATTGGGTTTTTCTCTTCAACATTACAAATCTAATCCATTGATAAATAATAATGAGACTAAACCTTTTTAAATATAATTTGGCATTTCTTTGGCACACCCTGATCAATCTTCAAAACAATCCACCAAAAATAACGCATCTTATGAATTAAATACCCTACATTCAAAGCTGCATGCATGGCAGTGGGATTGCTCGAGGATGATAAACAGTGGTATTACACTATTAAGGAAGCTATTTTAAGCAGCTCATCATTCAAACTGAGAGAACTTTTTAAAGTTATCTTGGTATTTTGTCATCCCTCTGATCGACAAAGCCTTTGAGAAAAGTACAAGGACAGTTTTGCAGAAGATATCCGGTTTCAGCATGAAAGACAACTGCAAGACTCCGCTGTTTCAACTAAGGATAAAGCATACAACGAATGCTTGATTCTGATTGAAGACACTATTCAGACTCTGGGAGGTCAATGTTTAATTGATTATGATTTACCTCAGCCTGAGCGATTTGAAACTCATTTGCAAAACAGAGAGTACATGCGAGGAAGAAATTTTGATCTTGAAGAAAAAAGTATATAATGCTGAAGCCTCTCTAACAGACGAACGCTCCTGCATATATCAAAAGGTCCTCAACAGCATCGAGTCTGGTATAGGCCCTATATTTTTCTCAGATTCACCTGGTGGCACTGGAAAATTTTTTTTCTAATTTTTCTTCTTTTAAAGGTCAGAAGCAATAAAAGCATTGCCTTGGCAATTGCATCATCTGGAATAGTTGCAACGTTATTGGAAGGTGGAAAGACAGCTCATTCTGCTTTTATATTACCCTTTAACCTCAATTACTCAGAGAATCCAATGTGCAGTATTAAAAAACAGAGTAATTTGGCTAAGGTTTTTATAAGATTGCAAACTTATTATCTGGGAGTACTACGGCTCATAAAGCAGGATTCGAGTGTGGCACTTAATACAACTCTCAAAGATCTAAGAAATTCTGATGAATCAATGGGTGGAGTAACTGTTCTACTAGCAGGAGATTTTAGTCAAACATTACCAGTTGTACCTTGAGGAACACATGCAAATGAAGTTAAAGCATGCATCAAATACTTGTATCTATGGCCTAAAGTGCAGAGACTTTGTTTGAATAAGAATTTGAGAGTTTATTTACATGGCTATGCATCAGCAGAACGGTTTTGTAATCATCTCCTTAAAATAGGAGACGGAACATATATTGAATTTGCTAGCAAAATTATTATACCCCACGAACTCTCTAAGGCAGTCACGGAGTTTCCAGATCTCATTGCCAAGATTTATCCTGCTATTGCTGATATAAAAAATAAGCCAATTGAATGACTTAATAAGTAAGTAATCGAATCTACGATAATTACTCTATGTGCTCGAGGAGAGTTGGTTTTAATACCCCTCATTCCACTAATTCCGTTGGACTGTGCTTTTGAATTTAGAAGACTACAGTTTCCTGTAAAAGTTTGCTTTGCAATAATCGTTAATAAGTCACAAGGACAGACATTAAAAGTAGCAAGGATCGATTTAAGAGAGGATTATTTTGCACATGGCCAATTTTATGTAGCTTTCTCCAGAGTCAGCTCATCAAGTAACTTAATTATTTTAGCACCAGAAAAAAAATCTCAAAAATATTGTATACAAAGAAGTTCCTGCTTAAACATAGACATAACAATAAAATGTGGATGGCCTGCGTTTACAGAGAAAATCGATACTTTAAAATGATCTTTTAGGACAGTTAAGAACCGGTTAAGGACATGGGCATATATATTAGGAGTCCAGGGGCACAGGGACCCTCCCCAAATTATAAAAAATTTATAGATAATAAGTAATGATTATAGGGGATTTGTGTGACTAGGGGCACCAAGCACTGTTATCCTCTGTTAATTCCATTATCTGAGCAATGCCGGGTACGGAAATGCTAGTAGTTTATAATTGTAAACTCCAAAAATGGACAGTGCTTTACTGCATCCAGTTTAACTTTAGTTATGATCTGAAGTATATTTTATTTTCTTTTTATTGCTATTAATATGATAATACAAATATTTGAATTGTAAAATAAATTATATAATGTAATGTGCAAATGATTATATAGTGTATTTACTTGCAGTTTTTCAGGTCCAGGTGTTCTTGTATGTTCAATTGATAACATGCCCACACAACTTCCTTTGGAAGCTACCGATTATTTTGGATATTTACTTTATCCTTATATGGACAGCATTGTAAGAATTTATATTTTATACACTCATAAATTAATGCATGCTATATTAAAATGTAATGAAATAAATAAAATATACCACTAAATTATAAACTTTGAATTATAAAAAGTGAATAAGAATCTAATAGATTTAAAATAGATCATAGTATGTTGGAAGATTCATGTAGCACTGGTTTTGCATTGTATAAGTGCAACTAAGGTAATTAGGTACAGGTTTGTAGAAGTTACTTTCTTTAATTTAAAATATCTCTTCTGAAAAGAAAATTAACTATAATTTATGTGAATGCGTTATCATTTTCTGGGGAGATTTTTTTTTCTATGTTAGTTTATTAATCAAGAAATCTTAGAGGAATATTCATAATTCTCCTAGTTGTGTCCAGTTATCACATAAAACACATAAAATTTGAATCGTATTTTGCTCTTTAGTCTTAGTCATGATCTGATTTTAATATATATATATACACATATATTTTAATAATAAAAAAACGTTTTTATTCATACAAGATTTTTATCATGGAACATTAAGTATCAAAAAAACTGTTTTTCAATGAATATTGTCGCTAAAAGAAAGATCAATCACACAGCTACCGTGGCCAAGAAGTAAAGTACGACCTTGTACGACGGGCAAGATTGCATGTTCAAAGCTCAGGCAAGCGACGTTGTGTCTCTTTTAAATGCTTGACTATATTGTATTTAACGTATTATTATCTATTTGTTATTGCCCCAGAAGTTTCTTGAACTTTCTAGAAACTTCTTTATGTTTCCTGATTCTTCTATAGCATGATGTCTCGTGAGATATACGAAAGCACACGAGCAGTTAGTTTTTAGTTTCAGTTTATTTTGACTGCAATTTGTGAGTGCGTAAAAGTTAATAAACCTAATATTGTATTACCTGGTGACTTGTTTTACTTTCATCTTCGTGACAATATATAATCTCTTTCATGGAATATTGCATATAAAAACCTTAATTTGGTATAATTTATCATTCTTCTATCTCCAATTTTGTTTGAAAATAAGCCTTTATAAAAACCAATCATTGAGATATATGATTCAAGAAAGAAATAGGCAAAATTTAAATTCTTGAAAGTGAATAAGGGCTAGTAGCTCAGTTTAACCACACTCTGCTACCCAAAACCCCTTCGAAGTTGAAAGCCCATCGAATGCCAGCACCACCACCTCGCCAGGGGGAGACTGTTCTTTGCAGATCAGTGCCAGAACTGAGCCAGATCTGCCACGAACCACATCAGTCAATCCCATCCAACAAGAGCTATGTCCAAGGTCTTCAATTTTCCACCACGACAGGTGACAACTTCTGATTGAAGTTGGCTCCCCTTTATCTGCACAAGTCTTTAGCTCAGTTTAAAAGTAATTTTAAAAAATAAGGCTCTTATTTCAAAAAGAACTTTTTATCTCCAATTCAACTAAATTTTTTTCTAATATTTATATTACCTGAAAACTTTTATTTAACTCACAAGTCTTGAAACAAACTTTGATTTAGTCAAATTGGTAATAATATTGTGGGTAGACAGGAGAGATTTATCAAATGTAAGCAATTTTAAAGAACTTCTTTTTAAACTGCATTTATTATTATTTTATAAATTAAAGAATTAGGAAATAGTCAAGAACAATTCATTATTCTTCAGGACTATGGGATAGGAAATATATTGATCTTGAGAAAAATATTTCTTTCGTCTTGGGTTTAAAAAAAGTGCTCCTAATTTTTATTTACTGCCATTTTGTATTATCTTTACTGATTGAAATAATTGTTAGTTTGATCCAGAAGGATTTTCAGAATTATATATATATATATATATATATATATATATATATATATATATATAT